>JALIZH010026218.1:0-28624 GCA_030522465.1 Rhipicephalus appendiculatus
CGTCTAACTCGGTAGTTCAGGGATTTTTGACTACCGACGCATGTGCTAGTCGTTTGGAGTGTTATTTTTCTTGTTTGGCATAAAGTAGACAGCTGGAATGTTTTTTAGAATGTATTTGTCCCAGTACTGACTACGATATTTAATTGTCTGAACACGTCTACATTTCCTAGCATGTCGAAAACTGCTCGTGTTTTCCCAGTATTTGAGTCGGGCTCTAAAACTAATGTATCTAATTATCGCCCGATTTCACTACTATTTGCTACATCAAAGACCTTTGAGCTGGCTCTTCACAATTTATTGTCTTTTGGTGTCAAAATCTTATTGATTCCAAATCAATCTGGGTTTCACTCTGGCCGCTCAACTACTACAAATCTGGCTAGTTTTATGACGCAGATCTCCACACCTATTTCTCAGGAGAGGACAGGTTGCGTAGTCTACTGTGACCTGAGCAAGACTTTTGGCGTAGTCAGCCACTGAGGTTAAACTTGCGCACTTGATGTTGACTCCTCAGTTCTCCTGCAAAGCTATGTGCTTAACAGATGATGTTATGTTACCGTAAATGGCCAAACGTTTTCTTTGAAAAAAGTGACTAGTGGAGCCCTCCATAGGTCCGTATTAGACCCACTCCCTATTTTTTAATTTAAGTTAATCATGCCTCTCTTGCCATTCGGAATTATTTTCTCTTGTTTGCCGAGGACATCAAGATATTTAAGGAAATTTATTTAGTTAACGACTGTCGCTTGATGCAGTCAGCTTTGTGTTTTTTTTTTCCGAATGGTGCAACAGCAATATCCTTTCTGTGAATACTTCAGAGAACAACTTCATGGGGTATGCACTCGCAAAATATCTAGAGTGTCATTTCCACACTCTGTACATTCTGCGTCGTCATGTAAGGTTTATGATATCAGTGATAGAGGGGTTCTTTATGATATCACGTTACAATTTCCCGCTCACACTAAGCGTGCTGCTGTGCGGGACCTTTGTTCCCCCGGTCGTGTTTGCAGAAAATCTCGAAAATTCAGTTCTCCTATGGCCTTCCATAAACTGTACACCGCAATATGTCTTCCTCAACTTGAGTGTGCGCCTGTGATCTGGAATGGCATTGCTCAGTCCAGCAGTGACACCGCTGAACGAGTCCAGAAAATATTACTAGCATATAAAGCCATCCCTCCACTAGAAATGAATCTAGATCTTGCTCAAATACTGTTAAATTATGGTCATTGCCATCACTTTACCGCCGATGAAATCGCGCTGATCTGTTATTTATTTACAAATTAGTTCACGATATCATTTCCTCCCCTGGGCTTCTCAACTGCGTTCATTTTCGAATTCCGCGTAAATTAACCAGAGAGAATAGACCGTTTCTGTACCCGCTTGCTTCTTCCAACACACTACCGTTTACAGAATACAAAGCCTTTATAATGTTAATTTTCTTGATCTTTACGTTTTTCATAGTCCACAGTCATTGTTTTCATCCGAGCTTTGCAGTGTCTTAACGTAGTTTTGCACAATGTACGAATTCTGACCTTCTCCGTCTTTCAACCAGCCTTCCGCAAAGTTGTATGTATTGAATATTATTTTTCATTCTCCTTAAATATTTCTCGTGTTGTGTTATTGTATTCTTCCCCCTTTTGTGTTGACTTTCTTTTGTCCGTGCGTTTTTCTCTTTTATTGGTATTTCCTTCTAAAGACTATATTGCAGGCCGGTAGCCAGAGGTGCCCCCCCCCCCGAAATTCAGATGGAGGGGGTTGCCGAAATTAAATAATGAAAATAGGTTATTTTCTACAATATTCAAGGCCTTCAGCAAGCGAGCCCCTCCCCGAAAAAAACTTTCTGGCTACGGGCATGCTGTATTGTATTGTTTATCTTTGTTTTATTTACGGCTGTTCATTGGCACGTTAAATAAATGATTTATACTACTACTACTACTACTATACTACTACTACTACTATACTACCACTACTACTACTTTCACTATTACTATTACTATTATTACTACTATTATTATTATTAATATTATTATTATTACTATTATTACTATTACTATTATTACTATTACTACTACTACTACTACTACTACTACTAATAATAATAATAATAATAATAATAATAATTATTATTATTATTATTATTATTTATTGAATGGCAGCGTTTCGGACGTTTTTAGTGCCAACAGCCTTGTTTTCTGGTAAAAACACCGAATAATTCAGCGCGGACAGGCAGTGGATACCCATTAACATCATCATCATCATTCTCAGCCTGTGTTAGTGCACTGCAGGATGAAGCTCTCCCAATGATCCCCAATCCTGTGCGAGCTAATTCCATTTTATCCCTGCGAATCTTCTAATTTCGTCACTCCATCTAACTCCGTGCCTTCCCCGACTGCGTTTCCCATACCTTGGTAACCGTTCTGTTGCTCTTACTGACCACCGGTTGTCTGTTCTACGCAATACGTGACCAGCGCAGCAGGTCCATTTTTTCGCTTGGTCAGCGAGGATATCTGCAGCTCCTGTCAGTTCTCTCACCCATTCTTCCGTCCTCCGATCTCTCAATATTATTCCTATCTTTCTACATTCCATTGCACACTGCGTGGTCCTCTGCTTTTGCTCTAGTTTTTTTTAATCTCCATGTTTCATCCCCATACGTCAGAACTGGCAGTATGCAGTGGTTAGGCTATATACTTTTCGCTTTAATGATAGTGGCAGATTTCCTGACATTATTTGGGAGTGCCTGACGAATGCAGTGGATGCCTAGTTGCATCAAAATATTCAGCAGACCCTGTACAATAACATTAGAAGGGTATTACCGAAACGTGATGCACTTTGTGCAGTCATCGGTGATAGTGATGCCGACGGTGTTGGCCTTGTGGTAAAAGTTGCTAGCTCTGAATTTTGTTCTTCTTTGTCTTTATTTTTCTTCTTTTCCTTCTTTTCCAAGCGTCCGTGTTTGTGTGCGCGCCACATCCTATCCAAAGTGAACAGATACCAGCTAGCCCAATTATCCTTGGTATGTTAGTATGTTGCGGTGCATGACATTCTCTGAAGATTCTTTCCCTCTGTGGTTGGGTGCGGGAGAGTGGGTGCATTAACTACAGTCAAGCCGGTAGTTTCCGCCAGATCATTTTGACTTCGCCTTTTTTACTTGTCACGATTTCTAAACGGCCCACCGCCAAATTCTTGGCTCTTCCCAGATGAGTCGAATATGCAGTATTCTGCCGGAAGATTGCATATTCGAGCAGAAGCAAAGTCTGCGCCTGTACGGTGCGCGAAAATCTTACATAAAAGCACTTACTTAAAAGCAAATCTGTTTGTATGGACAAATCATGTTTAGTGGGATGCAACGACAATTTTAGTAAGTCAAACCCGACTATATCGAATTCGGTTAAATCGAATTATCCTTTATATCGAACTGGTTATGAACTCGACAGTGATTTATAGAGGCCGGATTTTTAGGCACTAAAAAATCGCGTTTTAGGCGCCAAAAACAGGCAGGCAAAACACAGTTCTAGGCCCCTAAAATCGTAAAAATAGGCACAATAAATATTTGCAAAAACTCAATTTTTTGATGAAAGACGTATGCGACCGGTGTATACGACAGGAAAGCAAACAAGTGTTATAGTTTATGATGGCACAAAGGCGTTAATGGTTTAACATAGCCATGCTATTGTCTGTTTTCCCGCATGGTTTCCAGAACATGGTCTCTTCTGTTATTGTCCAGCATTGGTGAGTTAAGTGTCCGCCGTCGAATAAACACGCTCCTGGGTTTCTTTTCGGCATGGCTGCGGAGGGCAGCCCAGGAGCCAATAGCTAGACCGCTACAAGGCAAGAAGGGTCTTTTAGCCTCGTATTGGCCGGGTCTAATCGCGCAGGGTCAATTTATCCTCTGTCTGTGAACACCTTAAAGGGCCCCTCACCAGGTTGGAGCATTTCGAGTTGGCACGTGTAATGCATGCACTGGGCGCTAACAATCACGTCTGCCAAGATTTGCAACGCTACGCGCCCCGGAAAGAGGTGAAATGTCAGACTAAACGCCGCTTGCCCTTGATCTCACGGGCTCGCGCACCAGTATGGAGGTGGTGACGTACAACAAGGAATGGTCCTGCCTACGTCAGAGTAGTACGTGTCACTGCGAGAATTATTCGAGGCGACATGTGTAATTTGTGAAATCCGTTGCTTGAATAGAAGAATGAAAATTGTAGAAATATGAAAACATACAAAAGGAATCTCTGTGCGTTTTTATTTATTTTTTTACTTCGAATTGAGCGTGATGCCTCAATTTCGTTTGCGTTTGTGTTCTAGCCGTTGCCGCGTCGTGCCGGCGCCAGCCCTGACAACTCTTGGCGTGTTTTTGATACATTGTCTATTATATTACGGCAGTTCCAGCGGTGCGACGCGCTGTGTTGTGGTAAGGATACATCATCCATGTCAGCCTCTCCAAGTGCACAGAGGGATCCATACCGCAGAAACAGGCAGTACACTAGAGAGAACGCCGAAACGATGCAACACCGCTTGTGTGCACGACCTGGCTTGGGCGTGTCACGCGCACACAGTGTAACCTTGCGTGCGCATGACGTGTTGATGCGGCTGCGTCGTGTGATCTTCCGGCTCCGAATTGCTCCGATACCGAAGAGGGCAGGGGAAGAAATTTGGCTTCCGAGTGGCAAAGGTTTCAAGCTGACCTACCAGCATCATGCTTTCGCGGCTCGTAATGAACCAATTAAAAAGTTCTTGTGGTACAAAGCTCTTCTTTGGGCACGCAACAACTTCCAGTGTCTAACCAAATTTTCTGATGTGACCTGGTGAAGCGCCCTTTAAGAAGTAAATTACAAACAAAACAAAAGTCAAGTGCACATCTGACTTTTTTTGCCTTCACCTCTACATTCCCCTGACGGCACTCCATGCATGGTTTCGCATTCGTTCGCCATCTTCCTGCTGCGACACAGAGGCACCTCCTGTTTTCTGTCCCCCACCACATCCAGGTCTTCAAGGAGGTGCTTCAATTCCTTGGGAACACTTGACTGGAAAACCGGCTGTAACAGCCGCCCGCCACGTCCTCGGCCACGGGCGCCACTCTCCCCTTTTCTCCTCTCCTCTTGCCACCTTTATTTTCCTCTCCTCATCGCACTGTATACGCTGGGACGTGCTCCCATTTAGGTTTGCAGAAATAGCGCCTTTTCCCTCTCCTCCTCCTCCCCCTCCTCCAGCCGCTCGCGCCATGTCAGTGCGGTGGGGTAAAGTGGCCGGCGCGTCCCATTTCACTGCTGCTAGCGGCTGCTTACCGGAAGTTTGTTGAACTAGGGTACTAGGTTGTGCCACCCCATAGAGTTCCGAAGTGTCAATTTTGCCCGGTAACGTGAATTACGGTCTCAAACTGTACTCTAAAGCAAAATTTGAGATTTTAAATAGTGCTCATATGGGCGCCGTTTTGGAAAATAGGCATTTATAGACACTTATAGACATTTAGGCACAAACCCCAAAAATAGGCATTTATAGGCACTATAAAAACACTATAAAAGCCCTCCCTAACCCCTAATTCGTGCTCATATATCAAAGTGGCACGATAGGAACGCAAGGAACAAGATAGGCATTTGCCTAAAAATCCGGTCTCTAGTGATTTAACATAAATGAATAAGGAAATCGGTAAACGAATACGTCTACTTAGGACAGATAGTAAACACGGAGCCGAACTATGAGAGTGAAATAACTAGAATAAGGATGGGGTGGAGCGAATTCGGCAAGCATTCTCAAATCATGACTGGTAGTCTACCACTATCCCTCAAGAGGAAGGTATATATCAGCTGCATCTTACCGGTACGTACCTACAGAGCAGAAACCTGGAGGCTTACAAAGAGGGTTCAACTTAAATTGAGCACGACGCAGCGAGCAATGGAAAGGAAAATGATAGGCATAACTTTAAGAGACAGGAAGAGAGCAGAGTGGGCCAGGGAACAAACGGGGGTTAAGGATATCGTAGTTCAAATTAAGAATAAGAAATACATGGGCCGGTCCGTAGCGCCTAAGCAGGATAACCGCTGGTCATTAAGGGTAACTGACTGGATTCCAAGAGAAGGCAAACGCTTGAGAGAGAGACAGAAAATTAGTTGGGCAGATGAGATGAAGTTTGCAGGTATAACGTGGCAGCAGGAAGCACAGGACCGGGTTGATATGCGGAATATGGGCGAGGCCTTTGTCCTGCAATGGGCGTAGTCAGGCTGATGATGATGATGATGAATAGGAAGGTATACGGCTACATCGAACAAAAATAGCCGGTATATTTGATGTATCGAGCGTAGTGCAGCGCAAAACGCACCAAAAAGTGAAGGACACTTTGTAAATTCCAAAGTGTGTTCGGCGAAAGCCTGTGGCCATTTGACTGACCATGCCAGGTCCTTTTTTTGTTTTTTCTTTCACACTCTCTCAGCATGTCACGTGATTGATGAGAGAGTGTAAGGGGAGAGGCCACATCTGTGGTGACGCAACTGTTGCTATGTGCCGCTGTGCCATCACGTGATTGCTGAGAGAATATTAGGGGGGAGAGGCCACAGCTGGCACCGTTCCAGGAACGGAGGGATGGTCACCGCGGCTATAAGACATTAAAGGCTTTCGCCTTAAAATTTGGCTTTAAGTTTCCTTGCGAAAGGGCTTTTCCCGCATCCGTTTGGGAGAGCGAGCGGTGCGATTGCGAGGGCGCCACGCCGATCGAGTAGAAACTACCGCTTGCCGTCTTTCCCATCATTCCTCGGCGTCGCGCCCGTCGCCCCGTCGTGTTGCGGTCGCAGTTCGTTTATCCGCGATTGTCCGTACCTTTTCACAGTGCGATGGCTGCCATGAAACCGAAGAACCAGCGGTTTTCCGCAAAGCTTGCAATAATTAACCGATTCGAACGCGTTGCGTACAGCATCCCAAGAAGTACGATGAATACGGTACTGAACGGGGGCCGACATCAGGGCCGAGGTGTGCTAGGCAACGTTTTTAGAACCATGATACTAGGGGCTTCCGGCTCCCAACGAGTACGCACAGCGGCGTATGAAGATGCTGAGGTGGTGTTTAAAACGATACCGCGTATAAGCGACCCCTGCGAATAATCCGCACCCCAACCAACGTTTTTAGGTTACTTTTAGCTATATAAAATCGTTACCCCCAACTACAACAAGCCATGAAAGTGAAACAAAAAAAGGAAAAAGAAACTAGAAAAAAAAAATACGCGCATTGCCGTGAAGCTGCCACCTTTTGCATTATCGTGAAACAGTGCTGTGAAGCCAACTTGCACACCGGAATATGTATAAAAAAAGAAAAAAAAAGAAAAAAACAAACAGATGGTAAACTTTTTAAAAGCTTTATATCGAATGATACGATATATCGAATTAGTTCCTTTTTTTTTCGCGAGTTCGATATATGCGGGTTCGACTGCAACTACAGGCGATGAGTTTTCCCGAATGGTATAGTTTTTTTTTTTTTCAAAGCGAATAAACTATGTTGTAGTCTGTACACAGCGCAAGGCCGACAGTGACAGAGCGGATATTAGTAGTTTGCTATATGCTATGCAACGCTCAGCCGCCAAATTAATTAAAATAACGTTCTAAACGAGGATTTTGCTAGCGCATGAAAATGCCGTGTGTCTTTTATATCTCATGCTTTCGTATTCAGAGAGAAAACGACTTGATGTGGCACGGATGACACAATTTCATAATTCGCTGCATTTTCAGATGGAGTTTCGGGTCAACCTTTATATTACTACACCTGCTGCACGGGCATCGAAACACTGGGAGGATGCTGCGTTTCCCAGGTGAGAAGCAGTGGGTACTGCCCCTTTTTTTCACAAGTTTTATTTCGCAAGTAGCACGTCTGAAGCTTACAGGCTTTCCAGCAACGCTTTTGACTAACATTGTCGAAAGCCTCGTAGCAGGCTTTAAAAACAAGCGCACATCTGCTGTACAAGCCGAGACGCACTCGCAGCGAACTGTAGCGGCTATACCTCATGTGCACAAGCTAGCGCAGAATCTCAGTAAGGTTCTCCTAAGGGCAGGTATTAGGCTGTTGTTTTCTGCCCGAATTATATAAGCTTGGTAGCCAGTGCCAATCGAGAGGTTAATCGAGAGGTAGAGAAAAAAAATACACTAAGAAGCGCAGGCATCGTCATCGAGGTCTTGTGCACAAGATTCCTCTGTCTCGCGGGCGTTATTATGTCAGTCAAACGAGGTGCGGTGGGCACGCGCGAGCATTCGAACAAGATTCAAAAACAAGCTAGACATAGTCAGTTATCGCTTCATTGTAACGATTGAGGTTGCCAGCGATTTTTTGAAGATACAGCTTTCCAGTCAAAATACAATGACGAACGCGCGCGTCTTATTTCGTAAGCTTATCACATCCACAATAGTGGCGAGGTATGTCTGAGCCTCCCCTCGCTTTCTCTCCTGCGAAAGAGATAGATTCCCGTCTTATTGATCGCTTTATTGCCTCTGCGCAGTCTTCAATTTGCTGTTCTTTCATCGCGTTAGTGGTGAACTATATATATATGCTGACTGAAGGAATAAACACATTTGGTTGTTAGTCAGCGCCGTGGTCTCGTGTCCTTTCTTGTCCCGTCTTTTTAGCGCTCATTTTCCACTCGTAATCATGAACCAACCAGCCCAAATGCGTACCCTACTGTTGATCTTGGTGCAACTAAGAAGCACGCGTGTGTTTTCTAATTTCTTTAAAGAATTCGGTGATCACCAGTCTTACAGTCCTGCCGAAACTGTTAGTATAGCGTACTACTATCTCAGCCGGAGCCAGCTTAGCGAAGCACGCACACAGTTGCGGTTAGCCTTTCAGCCCAAATGTACTAACCATGCTTCGACTGCAGTTCAGCCCCTCGTGGGCTATGAGCTCAATGCATGCTGCGCTAACGACACCTCTCCTAAGCTACATTGCCAAAATATTAATTTTTTTCTTTCTTTGTCTCCTTTCTCTGATTTATATGTAGATTACTACTACCTATCCTTAGAGTTCCATATTGTGGCCGACCTGAAGGTGTGCTTGAACATGCCATGTACACATAGGGTAGTAGCATCAGTTTGTGGGGTCGGGTGTACACCAGTGACTCACTTGTAACTACCTTTACTTTTCACAGGGCCACGTGTATGATGGCCCTAACCCAAGTGACTTGACGGGCTTTGTGTCGACAGTTGCCAGGAGACCACAACCCGACGGCGGCTGCCCTGGGGTTTACGCGCTCGACTGTGAAATGGTAAGCACTTTGACCTTCACGGGCAGTGCTGCTTGAAGTTTGCAAACGGGAACGTGTATCAGCCGTAAGAAACACTTCCCGCTACTGAAAGATATGGTATATTTTTAGTTGGGTCGAGTATATGCATCGGAAGGCTTGCTTACCAGATTTTGAGTAGGATCTATCGCTGTAATTGCGTTATCTTCGACGAAATTAAAGGTCGTGGAATGCTAGAACATTGGCGTATGATACTTTGCTTGATATTAAAAAAAAAAGAAAACATAGGCAGCCTATCTAATCGGAAACCACGTATTGCGGCGTTTCTGTTACCAAGATGTTTAACCGCATAGTTTAATCACGGGAATCATAAGGACGTTAACCGGCAGAACTCCTTTCAGGTTCACCGTAATAACCAGGTTTTTAAAAAGTGTCTGTTATTAAGATGTGCCATTCGGCGTCTAGCCATCCTGGATAAGGTATGTGAAGGGGGCAGAAAAGCCTATTTCCAGGTCAGTGATTCGTCAGATATGTTTTTTTTGTTGTTTTTCGTATGTACAGGGGTGGTCAAAAGTTGCCAGGCCGCATGGTCATTGACCACCTCTGTACGTGCCAATGTGTGTGTGCAACTACGTGTGCAAGAATAACTAAAAAAAAACATGGGGGTAGCCTGCACAACCAGGAGGTATAACGACTTGAAGCCGAGTTGAGATAAACCAATGGGAGAAATAGACGGAAGAAGCTGTGCAATCGTGTACTTTCCCAGTTGTCAGTTTTTCTTTACATTCGTTTCTTTTCTACGCATAGGAAACAACAGGAGCGAGTGATGAATAGTTGAAGTAATCGAATGATCGCCGAACCTTAGTGAAAACAGCCATTTGTCATTCGTAACGTATTTGAGTCGATTGGTATACAGCTTGGTCTGAAATTACTTTTTGCTCAACCATGATAAAAGTTAACGCGAACTTGCTGCGTTATGAACTGCATCCACTTGTGGTTCGTTCCGTGAAGGTTTAACTATATCTTACAGAATTCACGACACATATTGCCAATGCCCAAGTGCACAAGTGTGAAAGTCTTCCTTTGTGCAGTGCTGTACGTCGAAAGGTTTCGAGCTCATCAGAGTGTCAGTAGTTGGCTGGGACTTCGTGCCCGTCTACGACACGCTGGTCAAGCCGCAGGGGAAGATCCTGGACTACAAAACACAGTGAGTGTGTGCGTGTGTGTGTGAAAGAGAGAGTCGAAGTGAATGTCATTCACTGTGGGCATAGATAGCCGCAGGCCAGGTGCCCACTCACACTCGCTCATGAAATATATTTTGCCCTTAGGGCTCACTCGGACTCAGGACTCACCAAACTTTTCTTGAACCGGACTCATTGGCGGATTCACTCGCTAAAATTTTTTCTCCACTGAAGTCACTCTGACTCAAACCAGCGCCTCCTCTATACAGGAGGCGCTGCTCAAACTCAACGAGATATCACTCGGACTCACTCGGATTCACGGCTCCATCGGAGTCTCAGGGAGTCTACTCATGAGGCCGTTAGCGCAAAATTAGCTTTTTTGACCATGGTGTGAACGATATCTAACAGCAATATCTCTTATAATCGGTGCAATAGCTGGCGCCTCTATCTCGTACCTTCGAACGCGAGATATCTGGGGTTGTAATCCGGTAAGGACATTTTTATTGAAAAAAAATCACTCACAACCTCACCCACCGCTCAATAATTAATGGGCTGTCGTATAACCGCTAATATTGCGTTGAAGTATGTGTGAGAGTAGACGTGAGTATAAATGTGAGCCGACTGATAGTACAGGTAAAGTTGTGTAGATAGGACCATAGGTCGGCAAAGAACGGGTAGCTCACTCCTTCATGGAATATATTTTGCCCTTAGTGCTCACTCAAACTCGCCTTCATCCTCATCCTCACTTACCAAAATGTTCCTCAGCCAGACTCACTCTGACACAGATCGAGCCGCGAGTCTGTGTCTGAGTGAGTCGACTCATTAGTGAGTCTGCCGGCCTATGACTGTAGTGATCCTGGCATCACAAACAATTGTTTATTGGGCACGAAGTGAGTACTCAGTGGTCATTTCTGGCTTATAATTTCCCATGATGCAACCCTCAAAAATTTAATTAAATTTCACAATTTCGTTATGAGACCTTACAAAAGTTTTGTCAAGTTTCATGAAAAAAGCCTCGTACCAGGTCGTCCCACGCAGCTTGAGCTAAGATTTTGGAAAGGAAAGGCGCGTCGGAAGTGAATGGTTACTCAGGCTATATGTTAATTTTCCCGTAGCTCTCAAGAGCTCGGAGAATCAACCTCAACTTTGGCCTCTCCCGAGAGCCTGCGATGCGGCGGTTAGGCTAGGTCTAACTGTCCCCATGCTGGAGTGCCCTGCGGCGTCACCCTAAGGGGGTGGTACTTCTCATGATGCCTAAAATAAGTTCTTCGTACCGTACCCTTAGCTAGCTCCTCGCGTTTTCTTACCAAACTTTGAATTATTACCTTCAGACCCCTATTGTGTACGCATAGTAGCAGAGCACCTTCGGAAACCATCTACTAGAGCACTGCACGGGCCGGGATTTTCGGCCCGGGCCCGGGCCCGGAAGTTGTTTAAACTTACCCGCCCGAGCCCGGCCCGGTGATTCAAAGCAAGACCCGGGCCCGGCCCGTACCCGAGGAAAAAATTTGCCTACCCGGCCCGGCCCGGCCCGACCTGCAGATCGGGCCCGACCGGGCCCGAGCCAATAATCTATGTGGTGTCGCCCGAACACGAAATCGACAAGGTGTTTTAGGTGACATATATGATATATCTTTGGTGGTGCATGCTTCGCTAAAAATTATACTTTAACCTATGGTTATTTATTGTAAAAAGGGGCTTACGGTGAAAACAGCTGAGCTGATATACTTGATGCAATGAATGTTTTCTGGCAGTGGTACACTGTACTAACTTTTTCTGCAAACACTATGGGGATGCACTCATGCCTTGGACGGACACCCGTCTGGTCCGGAAGAATCATTGAATAAAAAGACGAGGACACCGACCACAAGGGAGTAAAAATGCGTTGACGTTGCGGGACCCACAATGAGAGCCTTGTTCACAATCGTTGTGAACAAGGCTCCCGTTCTGGGTGCCGAAACGTCAACGATGGGCATCATCAAGAGCGTTTCGCCGCAGATATTGTAGCAAGGAAAGTGGTTTGCAGCATGAGTTCAGTTTCAATACATCGCGCGATAAAACCAGAGGACACAAGGAACAGAACGCTCTCTTCCCTTTGTTTACATTGCGGTGAATTAAAATTTAAAGCATGCTCTAACGACAAAGCCAATCGTGCACCCTTCATGATATGTAGCGCCTGTCTTCAGCATAGTAGCCCCTTGCCACAGCATGATAAATACAGAAGGAAAGCAAAATTCGTTACGTTCTTGTAACTGCACTAACATAGACAAAAATTATAGTGAACCGAGCGCACCACGTGTACTTTTAGATATACGTATAAGCAGCCGAAACGAAGAAAAATTATTTGTCATAGCATTCTTTTCATCTATCCCACCGCTGCTAGTATACTATACACTCTAGCAGTTGTTTGTGGCATATTTTACAGCTTGTTTCTTCACATGTCATTGAGCAAAAAAATCAAATTATGCGCTGTTGCATCACATATCCTGACGCCCTAAAGTTTCTCGCACTGCTTACGCTAGCAGGGGAGTACATCTGCCTTGCGAATTGTGAAGGCGTCGCCAGTCGTTGCTTTGAACTTCCACCCCTGGAGCAAATTTAGGATGTCTCTGCGGACTTCTGCACAATGAACATAGGTGTCCAGCTCTTGCCTTCATTTCTGTCGTTCCCGAACGTCGCGCCGGTCTTCAATGCCATCTATAAAACTCCTCTTTGAGCGTTTCTCCGTGCAGTTTTCAGCAGTGTATGTTATGCATGTTTTGCACCGCGCTCTCTTCTTTTTTTCCCCATATTATAATGGTGTACTGGTAATGGTTACGATGTTGCACTGGTATAGAAGGTGTTCATTGGACTATACGACTGACAGGAGGAGGACGAAGAGATCTCGATCTATTTTCAGGGTTTGTTCCAGTTTGGTAATACCTGGCGAGAATAAGCTTTTCGACGCTTACTCATATGGTTCGAGGTAAAGGGACATCAATCACATGGCACGGAATTCGTAATTGTCTTTTTTCAAGCCAGGCATTTCGTAAGCAAATATACTTTGCCCGAGACCTTGTTTAATGGACCTATGTTATTCCTGCACATTCCAACGTTGTTGCGGCAGTATCATGTATCTCTCGCAGGGGTCTCAAACACGCGGCCCGCGGCCCGCACACGGCTGCCTTCGTCCGATTTTTTTCTTTACAAGTACTTCCTTAAGCTACATAGGCATGACAGGTCTAAAGCATTTTCTTGTCAGACACCCCATGCGTCCACCATGCGTTCATACATAGCCGTGAAAGAAAAGTCTATATTTCAGAATCGGCGTCCAGATTTTAGTCATTTTGGAGATAGGTATAAATATGTTGTTAGAATCACGCCACCAAATACCTTTCAGAAATGACCGATATATGAGATATGGGAAATGTATTTCAAATGACAAAAATCAGGTGACATTTGGTACAACCTATTCCGCACCCCCACCCCTCCTATCCCTTGCCCTGGCCTTTGCGGGACTAAATTTTCGTGAATGCAGACCGTTAGCTGATGCGAGTTTGAGGCCCCTGCTATAGCTGAACAAGACGAAAGCTCAAACGCTAACAATGTGGGCGCACAAGGCAGGCTGTACATGTACAGGGTCGTCCACTCTTAGTACGAACACCGCGCCGCGTGGCTGCGCTCCGCGGGGCGCCAGCGCTAGCGGTGCGGCCGCGCATCGAAGCTTATCGGCACAGGCGCACAAGAGCTTGGAGGCAGGGCTTCGTTTCGATTACAAGCGCGGGAGCGCGCCGCGCCTGTTTTGCCGTGAAGCGAACTTAATGCACCTGCAGCCACGCGGCGCGGTGTTCGTACTAAGAGTGGACGACCCTGTACATCTCGCGCGACATGACCACTGGGAGCCGTGACAGAGCCGCGGAAGACAAATGCCTTTATAGGGATCCTATGTAACGAGACTGCGTGCAGTCCTTTCGTTTTAGTGGAGGGCTGGAATATTCAAAATCGTTTCCCAGCTTTAGAGCTCTTG
Organism: Rhipicephalus appendiculatus; assembly: GCA_030522465.1. Classification (NCBI taxonomy): domain Eukaryota; kingdom Metazoa; phylum Arthropoda; class Arachnida; order Ixodida; family Ixodidae; genus Rhipicephalus; species Rhipicephalus appendiculatus. The sequence continues at coordinate 14,393 of JALIZH010026218.1, forward strand.
CGATGATAAGTTATAAATTTATTATATTACCTTAATTACTGTGATCACAGAATACCATTTGGGATACAAAATAATAAAGAATGCGAATAAAGCCCAGAATAGCCAGATGTTAACTATGTAAGCGTCTGGCCTATTTACTTTTAGCTCGCCCGTTTCAGATAAATCAAGTAGCCCCATATGCAAGAAGGAAAAGAAGTTCAGTACTTGCCCATCATAGAACTCCAAATAGCTTGCCCCACAAAAAAGAACCATTTTTTTTCGAGATAAAATGTGAAACATATATGTATGAGCAATTTCTCTGGAATAAACTTAAAGGGACACTAAAGAGAAAAATATTTTTTTGATTATCAGTAAATTACTGTTTTACAATTCCAAAGTAACCACGCTCGCCGTGACAAGACTTCGTAAGCGCGGAAATGCGGGTGGCGACGCCACCTTGAAATTCGCGCAGCAGAAGTCGTCACGTTATAGATTCTGACGGCGTCTACTGGGGCCTACGTAGATCCTAATCGGTAAATATGAAGTAAATTGACCTCTGAGTAGCCCATAAACTTAACATACCACGTTTCAAGAAATTTTGAAGATCCAGTGCCCCCAAAATACGACGAATACAGTTTGAAATCCGTGACGCCTAGCGCGGAGATTACAGCACGAAGTTCTAAAATGGAACATTGGTCTTGATTTTTTTCCTGTCTGAATAAACTTACGGTGGTGAAAGGAATGATATTCAAATTCTCAGAATACACATTATTAGTCTAAACCACCGTGCTGACACAGTGGTTTAGACACTGCAAAGTGTTTCACTTTCGTGTCTCTTTAAGAATCGAGGAAAGTCCAGGCCCGGCCCGACCCGAGCCCGTCATCTCAAACCCGGGCCCGGCCCTAGGCCCGGAGCTTCAGGCCGAGCCCGGCCCGGGCCCGCCGTGAAACCTACTTTACCCGGCCCGGCCCGGCCCACGGGCCGGGCCCGGGCTTCGTTTCGGGTAGGCCCGAGCCCGTGCAGTGCTCTACCATCTACTGTATTGTTCGGTACCTCTCACGCAGTCCTTTTTTTCCGCATTGCAAAGAAAGCCTGCGAAATCCGAGAGAAAAAAAAAAGCCGTTTGCGCACTGCTATCGTGCAACTCTGAAGCGCTTCCGCAAACATTGCGAATGTTTGTGAAACAAGGTCACTGTGGCCACGGGTAAGCGACCGAGTGTTTTGACGGTGGACGTCACCTACGCCTCGAGCTTTGTCGGATGACTGCGCAAATGCATGCTGCTGGCCAATCACTGACGAGGCGATAAAGCACCCATCAAACGCTGCAGGCGACCGGGTTCTCCGATTGCACTCTTGAGAGTTGTTTGACAGCGCTCGTCCTGTGTCCTTTTTCTGCGCGTCTCCGTCGTTTTCGCGTTGGTATTTTTAAGTATGAAGAGTATTCGTTCGGTTCCATTCGCTTCCAGCGCGCCTTTCATTTTTAAAGTCCTGGCTCAAGTTACACAGACGGCCTGTAGATGACCTTTACGGATGAGAAAAAAAAAAACAAAAAAAAAAAACAAAAAAAAACAAATGAAGAGGTAGACAGCGCTGACACACATATTTGTCACAGAAACGCACGACCATTTTTTGTCGCAGATATAAACAAATAAAATATATCGTTTTCTAATTTGACATCTTAATTCCTGTTTATAAATGATGTAAAGATAACGACTTTACCATATAAACAGTACATGCAACATAATTTATTATAGAAACTTGTGCCTTTACGTATAACGAGCGTACTTTCATGCGCCATGTAAATGTGACACCGCTATACTACTTGATGTACTATTACCCATACTTGCTTCACAGGTTCAGCGGCCTGACGGCGCAGCATATGGTTGGTGTGGATACGACCCTGAGTGACGTGCAGAGAGCCCTGCTGGAACGCTTCTCGGCCGAAACCTTGCTCCTGGGTCACAGCCTCGACTCGGACCTTCGCGCACTGCGGCTAATTCACACAAGTGTCGTCGATACGTGCGTCGTGTTTCCGCACAATATGGGCTTCCCTTACAAGCGAGCGTTGCGCCACATTGTAAAGCAATACCTGGACAAGTCCATTCAAGATGGAGGTGATTCGGTTTAGAATTCTTGGCGGGCTAGTTGAAGGTGGTTCGCATTTTAAGTGCGGAGCACTTTATGGGCCCGGGCTGTCGTACGCTGCCGTCGTCTCATGTAGCTTAGCGTAACGCCGGCAAAACCAACGTATAGCATATTATATAGTCATCTGTAGCATACTGAGCGCGCGCTCGTGCCAAGGAGAAGTCTTCTTCATATTCGAGCGCCTTGATGATGATATCAAGTGGAGCACGTTAGGGGCCCGGGCTGTCGTATGCTGTCGTCGCTTGGCGTAATGCAGGCAAAAACCACGTATAAAAATAGAAAAAAAAAGACGAAGCAAGCGAGAAAGAGAAAGAGAGAGGAAAGAAAATAGGGGAAAAAAAGAAAAATAGGAAATAAATAAAGAAAAAAAGACAGAAAATCTGGGAAAGAAAAAGAAAAAAGGAGAGTAGGAAAGAAAGAGAAAAAACCGAAGAGGAAACAAAGAAGGCTGCCCAGCTCCGCACTTCCTTCAGGCTTGGCACCACTAGTGCGAAGCTGCCTTAGTTTTTTTTTGCCCTGTCAGGAAAAAGCTGGGCAAGCTAGATCGCTAACCTCACGCGGTTGCAGACTCGATAGTTAATATTTGCTGGGGTTTTACGAGTCAAAACCACGATATGGTTATGAGGCCCACACCGTGGTGGGCGACGCCGGATTAATTCTGACCACCTGGAGTTCTTTAGCGAGCACCTAAATGTAGGCACACGGGCGTGCTTTGCATTCCACCCCCATGGAAATGCGGCCACTGAGGCTGGGGAATCGAACCCATGCCCTCGAGCGTAGCAGCTTGACACCCCAAGATAACACGGCGGGTCGCTTGACGACTTCCCTGTACGATGCCAGTTTTAGGCGTTTGCTTATGATTGTCTCATTTTTACAAGTTTTTTATTGATTTCACGTTGAGCCTAGAACCTACTGCGAGCAATGCCGAAGATGGCCAAGTTTCCCAAACTCGTTTCTTTCACTCAACTGTAAGGACCTATCGGCGCACCTGTACACCAACTGTAAAACAAATGTGTGAGAACGGCCTAAATTTTCGCTATAATGTACAGAATACTTCAGAAAAATTGTTAGCACAGCCCTTATGAACATAAGAGACTCGTAGAATATGTAAGCATTACGCTACTTTTCTAGGAATAAAAAAGGAAGACGTTTACACTAGCCGTGTAAAGCCTAAAAAACAGCGAAGCTGGTCAATCTTAGGGGCTTGACGTAGCCTTTTTGGTTGATACTAGGTCCTTCCTTGGCGTAGACAGAGTAGAGTCGAATCCAGAGCCTGTCACAGACCATGCAAGAATGTCCAAACTCCAGCGCCAGAACTAACGCCCAAACCTGGCCGTGGCTCACCCGGTAGAAGAGCGGACCATTCGTCGCTCGTACTCGGCTCGCGCCACGCCGGGCAAACGCGGCGCGGCGGCTGCGCAGGACTGTCTCCGTCTGTGGGCGTGGCTTCGCGGTGGCGGCTCCTTGGCGCATGCGCGACTAGGCGAGGTTAAAAACAGGTGGTGCACAGCTGTGGCTTGGTTATTGATAAGCAACGGCGCGGAGGGCTTTTTTTTCTTTGCGTACACCCAAACGTTTTACATCGAGGTCTAAGAGCTTCGCTGTCAAAAATGAATTCTCCGGTTTTAGGCACCTTAATTACGATGCGATTAAGTCAAGCCACAGTGAGGGACCCCAGATCGATTTCTACGTCGTGGGTGTTCTTTGATGTTCACCTAAATACACGTACGGGTGTCTTCGTATTTTGCCTCCTTCTAAACGAAGCCGCCCTTGACCAGGAATCGAACCCAAGTCCTCGAGCACAGCATTGCAGCTGCACCTTGGCCTCTGAACTGTGGTGTCTGTTCTGTGGATGACCGCTACTAGAGGAACGAGCATAGCGACTCTTGTTTCGACTGCAAGCATATCCTGTCGAGCACTTACATCCGCTTTTCGTAATATTCGAGGTCTTAAAAATAAAAATCGATGTTTAGTAGGGGTGCGCTAATATTCGAAAATTGCGAACAGCGAATTGAACAGCGTTGTATTCGGTTCGGTACACGAATCGAATAGCCCATATTCGACTTCAAGAATATTTTTTCGAACAGTTTTCCGAGTGATCAGCACCGACGGGAAAACCTCAAAGGAACAACACATCGGGAGAGGGAAGGATCAATATCTTTTTTTCTTTTGATTAGAGAATTACCGAGATGCACGCAGTTGAAGCTTTTACGGCACTATCGAAGATTAACTGATCACCGGATGAAGGGTGTTTTGCTTCGAACTCGTGTCGCCGAAGTGAATGCGTATTCAATCCACTATCATTATGATGAGATTCAATGACCCTTCATTCATGAAACACTTAACGTTTAGGCCTTAGTATTACGTAAAAGCTGCCTGGCAAAGCACCACCTCGAACACTGGAGTAACTGTCTTATTCATCCTACGCTTAAATGTACCTCGAATGCTCTAGTCGCTACTGTATACGAGCTTTCCTTTAGTTTACATGGTTGTGGTATCCTTTGTGGTTAAATGAGGTTAAATATAAAGGGAATGTTACTTTGCTAAAGTTTGTGAATATTTGTTTGATATAAAAACGTTGTAGAATTCTAGGCCTGTCTCGAAAATGGCTGCCTTGCTATTCGAAAACTGTTCTAATAGCACTTAAATTCGCATTCGTATTCGATTGCGTATGATAAGTATTCGATTCGGTTTTGAATTTCACCATTCGCACACCACTATTTAAGAGTTATACAGGCTACACAGGACATCTTAGCATAACATGACTTAATATAAGTGCTCATTAACTTTCATATAAATAATGAAAATTAATTCATTGATTTTATTGAAAGATTGTGAGTGACTGGGATCGCTGCGGCGCCTGCCGGAGCGGATATCAACCATATGTTTATTTCTGCGTGGCCCTCGAGATTGCTTCAGCAGCATGCGAAACCGTTAACCCAAGCAGTTCATCATGGCACACGAACGCCGACGTGAGTGCCACTATCAGACAGCTTGAATCGAGAATTAGGGTCGTGTCCAGAACTTCTCCCGTAAACATGTATGGCGCAGGCTATCCTAGCTGTGACTATGCGTATGAATGTGCTTCTTTGGAACATATCTACCGAGAAGAGGCTGCATATCTTCAATGAAAATTCGGCATTTTGTGATTTGTCTGTAGGTAGAGTTAGATGCAAACCGGAGTAACTGTGCATTGAGGGAGTCATACATAAAATAATTGAGTAGTTATTCTACTCGCAATTTGGAAGTTTCTTTGCGTGAAGTTTATTCCCACAATTTACTGCACATTATAAAAGAGCTGCAACCTTAATTAGGGCTGCTGATAAGGTATGCTGCCCTCAGGTGTGCTGCCGAGTCCCCCCCCCCCCCCCGCTGTTTAAAAGATTGAGGTGAAGGGGGCGTTCGTCCTCCCTCCCACTACCCCCTGCCTTCCGCCCTCGTGTTTGACGTCTCTGCTTGCCAGTCAAGCATTATACATAGTCATTATAGATAGTCATTATACATAATGTCATTATACATAATGACTATGTCATTATACATAATGTACAAAGAGCATAGGGTACAAGCTGGTAGCTAACGCAGTGCCAATGTAACAGGTGACAGACCTTACCGGCGAGCGTACTCATTTTACACGTTACTTAGATAAGCTATGGTAAGCTATACAGGGTGTTTCAAGAAATGTGTCCATAATTTTAAAAAAAATCAGCAAAATGCGGTATTTGCTCGCTGTCTTCACAATTACCTTTTCTGTAGCGGCAGGCATCTTAGGATGGTTGAAGACATGATTTGAGACAGTATTTTTTTTTTCAAATCAAATCAAATCAAATCTTTATTTCCAACAGGTCTTTTCCAACCAGTTGGGGGTCCCTCAGGCGAAAAGCGGTTACAAAACCACTTGAGAGTGCCTGAGGCCCCACGTCCATGGCAGTAGTTTCAAAATCCAAGCTCTTAAAAAAATTAGCTATAATGCAGGCAGGCAAAATGAACAAAAAAATTAGACGAATATTCTACAAATACAGCAGTAGAACAAATAGACCCAGGCCAAACTAAATAATTATGTATCTGCACTCATAAATACACTGAACAATATCAAAATAAGCATGACAAAAAAAATGCGATACAGCGAGTAATGATAACATAGCATGATATAAAGAAAGATACTAGGCAAGGTTGAAAAAATATTCGCGCATTTCTCTTTTTTGTAAACATAAAAAAGTTACACTCATCATTTATATATTTATTAAGTAGGGATGGTAATGTATATCTCCAATTGTGAATTAAGAAAGTTAAATTAATTAACTTTTTAATAAGCGGAGTTAGGCAGTTAAGTCCAATGGGAGGATTGAAGTCCTTCATGCGAGGAACCTATTTCAGCTTTGAGATTTCGAAAAAGCGGCCTTTATTCATTATTGTGGCGTAATGAAAGTCAGGCAAATTCAATGGCGAAACCGAAACCCAAGCACCGATGAGCGCAACAAGCAGACGACTAGACTGACGCCACTGTTCAAGACAACGGTTACAGAGGTGCAATTCTTCCCCGTTCGTTAACGTATGTGCGTCATGCGTGCTACTGCTGCAAGGCAGCCCACACACTCACACCAAGAAGTCGGTTGATGGTTGAAATAATGAGGTTCACTCAATGGGGACGTCTCAGACGAATATGGCAATTGCGCTCATCCGCGTTTCGGTTTCGGTTTGGCCGCTGAATTTGGGAGAATTTCATTACTTGGCAATTACTCCAAGAGGCCGCTTTTTCGAAATCTCAAAGCTGAAATGGGTTCTTCGCATGAAGGACTTTAATTCTCCCATTTGACTTAACCACCTAACTCCGCTAATTACGAAGTTAATTAATTTAATTTTCTTAATTACTGTCCCAAATCATGTATTCAACCATCTTAAGATGCCTGCCGCTACACAAAAAGCAATTGTGAAGACAGCGAGCAAATACCGCATTTCCCTGACTTTTTAAAACTAGTGGACACATTTCTTGAAACATCCTGTATAACTGTTGTATGTTTAAAACGAAAGCTATAACATTATTTCTCTAGGTGTTCGCACTGCACACTTGTAAAGGCACTAAATGTACCCAGATGGGCGAGAAACTTTCATATTGCAAACTGCAGTGCAATTAGCGAAATTCAAGACATGCCACAACTCTTGTTTACAGAGCCATCATTTACGAAACATCAGAAATGGATCGAAGGGTCGTTGTCTTTTTGTTAGGCACAACCTTACGAAGCCAGCAGACATGAACTACTAAAAGCCTTTCAGAATTAATGCCAGTGAATGCAGTATGGCAAGATCAAAATCTATTTGATGTCCACCGGTCCCAAACGAACATTTATTATTCACTGCGCAGGAAAGAAAGGATCGCATTGATGAAAACCAGTTATGAGGAAGATGATATTGTAGACAGCAGACTATAATCTAGCCTTGCGAGATATGCAGGCGATAGCCTCGCCAAAGAGGCAATTGTCACAAACTAGTAGCTTGCCAAATCACAGCCGTATTAAGTCGCTTGTCATCAGCAGACTCCAATATTCTGGGAATTCATTATTTACTGTTCATGAAAAAATATAGGCTACCATTGTGTTCTGTTCTCGTTATGCATCTAAAGTAGCTAATTACTGCTAGTGCTTGTACGTTTTCATTTGAGCTATATCTTGATAAGTTCCTTCTAAGGCAGCTTAAACAAGTGAGAATTGCCGAACTCCTTGTTCAATATTGATCTAGGTTCCGCTAATATGCGAGTAATATTGTATTGATGAGGTTCTTTTGCGTACGTAATATAGTTAGTGCATCTCGCATGCTATGCGTTTCTACTTGAGTCGTATGATTTATGCAGTATATTGAAAACGCAAATTGGCAGGAGTGTCTCGCTGTAATGGTGACAGTCGGGAAGGCTTTATCCCCATTCTCTAGAGAATGCAAGCAGTTCGTTATTGCGAAATTTCAAGCGGAGCATGAATTCGACAGGCCTCGATGCCCTTCCCCTTGCTTCCGTTTCCCTAACCGACGCAGAAGTAACGTATTTCTGCCTTCAAACCGTGCACCTCTTGTACAAATAAGCTATTTCTCTTTGTTCTTCGATCCTGTGCTCTATGTAAAAACGCCAACGTCCGCATTTGTATCTGTAAGTAATAACACGACGTTTTGCATTGTGCGCAGAGGGAGGTCATAACAGCCAGGAAGATGCTGCTGCCTGTATGGAGCTTATGCTATGGAAAGTGAGCGAAGGCCTGAACGAGGTGGTTCCATGATGGCGCGGATGCCAACTGGTATACCCTCCACCTCCCGAAAGAACAAATCGCTTCTTCCACTTAGCAGGGAAAGAAGTGTGCCGTCTCCACGGAAAGCCTGCACATTCGACAACCCCAACTTTTGACGAGTCGCGTCACTTGCGACGAAGAAATAAATGAAAGCACGAGGAAAACGCCAGCAGCTGCAATAGATTTTTTATTCAACGTGGTTCAAGCACTTGCTTTTAGGGACAATTTGCTAGTGGCTCTCACATTGTGTTAAGCTCAAGGCTGGCTCTTCAGTGTGCTAGGGAAATCGATTCTTCTATTCCTGAAGAGGACTGGGCGGCAGATAACGTATTGATATGAAAAAATGCTTCAGGTGGGCCGCATTTCAACGTGCAGCTCTCGATCTGCAAAGCAACTTCAAGCGAGTAACAAAACACGTCGAACTAATTGGGAAGTTGGCCGATCAATTCAGATGGCCACCTAGTGAAGCTAGGTTCAGGAAATGGGGGGGGGGGGGGGGAGGGAGGAAAGCACGGTTAATCTTTCCGTCATGGGGATTGGTTTAAGGGGAGATGCTACTCCCCAAAAAATTGTTTCTTTAATGTTTAACCTAGGACAATGAAATTTCCACTGTTTACATAGCTTTTTTTTATGCTGAGTTCAAACATGTAATCAGTTTTTATAGTAAATGGAACAGTTTTTATTTTGTTCCATGACAATTTGTAAAATATATCTCTTTTGGGAAATACATTTTCTGTCACAAAACATTTATGGTTATGAGCCATTAATAGTTCGTATTGCTCCACATTAACTTTAGAATGTGAATAACTAACTAGAAAGTGTTTATACGACATTTTAATGAACAAGAAAAGTTATAATACGAGAAGTCAGAATGCTCAACCAATATTAAATGCCTAATTTACGTTGGTAATAATTATGTAAGTGCAATTATGTAAGCGGGTTTTAGAGGTGATAATTGAACTCTTCGCATGTTAATGAGTATGTAGGAAAAATTTCGTCCCGATCTGACCTACGGAAGTACCAAAAGCATAATGTCCAAACCCAAGAAGTTGCCCGAAATTGCATCTTGAGAAAAATCCATTTTAAAGGTAGAAATGAAAGCTCATCTATGTGGCAATGATATGCTCGGGAATTATCGTTATTATGAGCATGTGGCTTTGGTGAGCTACTCATGCGAAATGCAACGGCAAGCAGCCATGTGACATTTTCCAGGGGACTCGCCAATGAGTTCTTTCTAGTTTTTAATAGCCACCTTGTGTTGTTTCAAAGTGATTTTAACCTATTTCGAGTTTAAATTAAACCTTGATTTTTTTTATCATGAAAGTAGAGAAACTAAACTTGACAAAACGAGTAAAAAAAAGTGATTTTGGGAAAACAACTTGCGTTTTTCGAGTAGCATCTCCCCTTAACCGTGACTTCACAGAGTTAGTTTATTGTGCTTTGATATATGAAAGTTTGCACAATTTCTTAGTTTGCTTGCACAATGTGTTAGTTTACGACAGCTATAGCACCGTTAAACGTGGATGCATCCACGTTGACGCTTTGTGGCATATCTGCACCCAGACGGCTAATGTCCAGGATCATAACTAAACCTGTGGGGTAGCTGAAGTAGCTAACATACACCTGAACACAGCATTTAAGGAATCCCGCGCAAAAATGGCATGAACAAGCACGTAATAAACATTGGTACTCGATATGAGCTCATTCAAAGCGTTGTCATTTGGGGGGAGAGAAACGCCAAGAGCTACGCACCCCCGGTAAGCAGAAATTAGCGTCATTTCTTCAACTAACCACCACTACTAGCCTACGCTTGTGCTCATGCACATACCTCATAGCACTTCAGGAACGCGAGAGGCAGGGTTCGTAGCTTGAGCCATGAAAACGCGAAGACGTTCCGCTTCCCGCTGGCGCGTCTCTCTGCACTCACTTGCACGACATTCGCCCGTTTACGTCATTGCTTTTTTGTGGCGCTTATTGGAGCAGTTTAATTAGCCACTGCTACCGCACTCGATGTGGTAGGTGGCGGAGAAATACTGTTGGTACAGCAAGCTGCACTACACTACATGGCGACGAGGTGTCACGCCCGAACACGACGCGAAAGGCAAAACGCGTAACAGCGCTGTCACCTAACCGAATCATCGTACGCCACATTGCACCGACCTTAGAATTTCCTTCAGTATTGCACCTAAATCGTCCGTCACGCTGAAACTAGCGAAGAGCTCCCTGTCGGCGCTCGTTAGTGTTATGAGGTTGCACTTCACTTCAGCTTCTCCCACACGGCGACAGCGTCCCCACCAAGGCCACTGTGAGAGGGAGAGCGTGTAAAAGATGCAAGGCGCGCTTGTGAAGCCCCGTGCATGTGCGTCAGTGGCACAGTGGGTAGAGCGCTCGGCACCTATCGTCGCGGACCGAGAAGCTGTGGGTTCGACCTCCTGTTTCTTTGATATCCATATCAACGAAACATTTCACTACTTTTTCTTTGTCATCTGTTCGTGTGCATTTTATCGGCGCCACTGCCTAGATGGAAATGACGCCAGTGAAGTCATGGGGGACCCCGGCACTTTCGTGTTAAAAAGTTCACCAATTATTCTCTGTGAATAACTGAAGGTGGATGGCCAGCGAAGCTGTTCAGCACCCGACACAGATGTAACTAGGCTGAGGCCAGTCTGATACCAAAGGCCAGGCTGTGAACGCGTGCTCATCAAAGTTCCGAGTCTACCGCGACACATCGACGACGGATGTTGCTGTCGATGGGCACATTAAGCGACGTTTGTTCGCCAAGCCCACCTACAAGTCAGCGTTCTCTGCTTCTTGTACGAATGGGCTCCACTGCAACACCTAATGTGGAAAAGCCAGCTGACAAATACCAAGCTATCGAAGATGCCCTCAAAGTCGCTTTCACTTCTGTGCTCAAATTCATCGCTGGGAAAATAGTTTCCCAGGGGCAAAACAAATGGCCATACCAAAACATGGAGGACTTAGGTTCTTTTATTATTATTTTATTATTTTCTTTTATTATTATTTTATTATTATTTTCTCTCTAAGACTCTCTATTGGAGAGTTTTAGAGAGTGGCCAAGCAGCTTGCATACTCAAGACGTTGGGGCTATGGCGCCGAGCATGCACGAAACGCCCAGCGCTTGCGTTCTCGGGTCGTTGTGGCCGCACTTTCAGGCAACCAATAGCATCGCTGCCCCTAGCAGGTCACGTTGCCTACGACTTAAACCGCGTCATTCTCACGGCGAACCGACGAAGAGAATTTTGTGGAAGCAAACCAAATCAAGCTTATATTGGACAGGTGATGCCGCCAAAGTGCAAAGGCGCCAAAAAACTGTAGACGGGGGAAAGACAGCGCCGATCACACTGCCACATAACCAGGAATTCCTGTTTGTCCGTAGACCTTCATACGTTTGCTAATACCGGGTTAGCGGAGCCATGGCAGAGGCTGCTGTTGCAGAGCTAGCAGCGACATCCCTATTTTAAGTCGCGTAAGTATTCTGATCGAAACGAAGTTATGAAAACACTAGAGTTAACAATTATTTCCCTACAGATGCTTTGTGCTTGGCCTAGGTCACTTGGTCACGTGTTTTTTTAGTATTGCGCGGGCATCTGAAGTACGCAGAAAACACTAATAATTAGCAGATATGACGTTGGAAACCGTCTAACCGGATGTTTTGCAAACCCATCTACAATATTGCTCCATAGAATTTTTGGCTAGCTTTGTTGCTTCAAAAGTTTGTTAACTAATCACTCCTAATTAGTCAATTAAGCGGAAAACAAGAAATAGTGACTTAATCCACGCGATAGTAAGCAACATTCATTTGGTCGCATCGTCATAGAGTGCATTGGCATATTTTTTTGACCCTGGCAAAAAGAGAGCTATAGGGCACCCTTTATATATATATATATATATATATATATATATATATATATATATATATATATATATATATATATATATATATATATATATATATAACGCTAGCTTCCATCGAAAAACTAAGAACACAAACATAAAAAGGCACTGACGCTTGAGTGTTTTTTAATGAGCATCAAAGCCATGAAATCAGATACTGGACAGTGAATTACACACCATTATAAAGAAGTCTTAAACACTCTTTTTATGTACAGCTCTTCGTCATTAAGTTTCAAACGCACAACGATCATAGACATGGTGACGTGAGCCAGGGCAGAAAGTGGTTACGTGAGGTTCCGGCCCAGATTAGCGAAGGAGTCTACGGTCATCCAGGTGGTGTGCACTGGCGGCCCGCATCGTTTCCATGGTCCTGCGGAAAAAGAGTATCAAATTTTCTTGTGTATTATCGGTTGAAGCCTAACTCTGAATAGCTTAGCTGTAGCTGCCACCTGCAATTTGCTTCGTGGAGAGTAACAAAACCTGCAGACGAAGAATGACACAGCGCCTAGGACGGGACGAGAAGAAGACACAGACACGGCCGCCTAAGCGCTGTTTTATTCTTCGTCTACTACGCCCTAACCAGCCCAATCAAGCACACTGCTCAAAACCTGGAGTTTAATACACAAAGTACAATACCCGATTACGAGACACACCGAAGTGGTGGATAGGCCGGAATCATTTCGACCATATTGGCGTTGTTGAACGTCCACCAGAAGCACGGTACGCAATCGGTATGCGTTACATTGTTGCCGTAATGCGGGAGCCGCTTTGAGGAATGAACGCATGACTTCTTATAGTGCTTTTTTAGCACAAAAAGACGCCATAAGAAAGAAGACAGGACAAAGCGCCTCTCTCAATTGACATGATTTATTGCGTCACTCCGTTCTTTATACCAACCAGATACCGGCACGACATGCGTCGTGCACACCATGCGCACAACCGCCACAACGTGGTCACCCGAGCGCACTCATGATAGCGCATCCAAAAAACAAAATTCAGTGCTAAGTAAAGTTATGGAAGGAATACTGATGCACCGCGAACCCAATGATTGTATGTAATTTTTTTTAAATGCTTCCGGTAATTCTCGGGCGGTGGTGTCACGGCTCTTCTTTAAGATAGTAGTCCGAGAATTATCGGAAGCATTTTACATACAGTCATTGGGTACAAATGCCTGCTAATGTCTGAGTTGGGCCTGCAGTATTTGTAAATGAATGAATGAATGAATGAATGAATGAACGAACGAACGAACATTGGGCAATACCGGCTCGTCTCATCATCATCTGTTGTTGACAATAGATAGGCACCATTTGATACGGTGCAAAAATTCCTGATTAGCGCGGGTACTCGTTCAATTGTTTAGGAACTTTTTGAGCGAAAATAATGAGGGAATTCGAATCGCTCATATTTTTAGGCAGTCGCAATCACACCATAAGACATTTTGCGAAGTCGCGGGGACCTTAGTTTATGTTTAAGTCAAATGCCGAAATATTCGAGTAGAGAAAGGAGCAGTACGTAAATGAACGGATAAGTTATTGCAGGAGGTGGTTGGCGAGCCCACATACCTGAATTTTTTGGGGCAGTGTTTTAATAATTACTCTAACAAGGAGTGATGTTTTCCGCCACATTCTTGTGGGATTTGCGCACAAAATTGTCCTTAGAGGTGTGGTCCGCCTCGGTGGATCAGTGGCTAGGGTGCTCGGCTGCTGACCCTAAGGTCGCGAGTTCGATCCCGGCCGTGGCGGTCGCATTTCGATGGAGGCGAAATGGTAGAGGCCCGTGTACTGTGCGATGTCAGTGCACGTTAAAGAACACCAGATGGTCAAAATTTCCGGAGCCCTCCACTACGGCGTCCTTCATAATCATATTATGGTTTTGCGACGTAAAACCCCCCCATATTATTAATCCTTAGAGGTGTTAAAGCAG
>JALIZH010026220.1:0-52244 GCA_030522465.1 Rhipicephalus appendiculatus
TGGTGGTGTGGGACGCGGGAAGGAGGGACGGACTAAGCCCCCTGCAAACACATGCAAGCAAGATATTCAACTCAATATTCTTGATGACAACAAAGACATATAGTGTCATAACATGGAGTACATGACAGTGTTAGAGTTCACGGTGGCAACCTCATTGGTTAGGCGTTTCCATTCTAAAATTGTGCTTGGAAAAAAATTCTCCATCTCCCGCTAAAGGGAACCATGTGTGGATGCGAAGCAGCGGGGAGATAATTAGCTTGAGCGGGAGGAACGTCCCCGCTCTGATTTCACGGCAGCGGTCCGGGCGCTCATCGTCGCGCTGCACTCCGTCATTTTCATACCGCGGAACTACCGTGGCGCCCCCAGTGGAGTACGCAGCTGTCACACCACCTATCGTGCGCGCCGCTCCGTAGAGGATTCCTAGCGGAAAGGACGGGGGGGGGGCGTAGGAGAGGAGAGAGAGGGGACGCGCATGCGCTGTGGGACATGGGAGCGGCTCCGTAGAGTAGAATATTCCTAGAGGAGAGAGGGAGCGCATGCGCTGTGGAGATGTGGGACGCTGGAGCCGCTCCGTAGAGTAGAGGATTCCTAGAGGAGAGAGGGGGGAGAGGACGCGCAATCGCTGTGGGACGCGGGCGCCGCTCCGTAGAGTACATGATTCCTAGAGGAGAGAAAGGGGGTGAGCTTGGGAGAGAGAGGGGGAGGGGACGCGCATGCGCTGTGGTGGTATGGGACGCGGGAAGGAGGGACGGACTAAGCCCCCAAACACATGCAAGCAAGATTAAGGAATGGGGTCAACCTGGGCGCCAGAGACCACCTGCCTAGCCATTGCTAAGCAGCCTCTCGGTGCTCTCGGCCATGACTCAAGGAATGGGGTCAACCTGGGCGACAGACACCACCCACCTAGCCATTGCTAAGCAGCCTCTCTGTGCTCTCGGCCATGACTCTGATGACTGTCTTAGGGTTGACGGCCTTCATATTACTACAGTGTTCTGGTTCGCATAATGGGTGCTTCCCTACTTCATGAGAGTGGCCGGACGCGGGACGGGGGACGGGGGGACGCGGGAGGGACGGACAGAGCCCCGAGCATAACATGCTTCGCATCTAATAGCGAGAAAGGGTGAGTAGTTGACAAGAGAGTGTCTTGTCAGTGCAGGCAGGGAGGACGAAGCCAAGGCGTTCGTCTATAGGGCGTCGAGTTCCGCAGGAACCGCAAACTTGAGAAAGGCTACCAGGGCTGCTATCCTGAACCGTGCGGGATAGAGGAAGTCATCCACAGTTGTCGCAGGGAGACCGAGCAGGCGGTAGCAGCGCACCATCTCGCATCGTTCACCGGCCAGAGCAGGGCAGGAGCAGAAGATGTGCTCCAGCGTTTCTTCGGCACCACATTTGCGGCACGCAGGGGATGAAGAGCGACCCCTGGCGTACATGCGCGCAGCAGGCCAGGCGCTGCCGGTCCGCAGGCGAAGCAGGAGCCACCGCTCGCGTCTCTCCAGGCCTGTATCCGGTAGGGGTGGCGGTGGATTACCGCTTGCCACCCCTACCGGTTTACCGCTTGCCACCCGCCTGTCAGGGTGAGCCGTAGGCGTTGCCGAGAGGGCTACCGCCTTGGTGACTGGGGTGTCGCCGTGGTGAGCTGCCTTTGCGGCGGCGTTGGCCTCCTCGTTCCCAGCGATTCCAACGTGGGAGAGAAGCCAGTGGAGGGACAGGCGCACACCGCTAGCTCTGATGGCCGGTGAGCATGGCGTGGAGCAGCGCCACGGTGAGCCCAGCGTGGACTGGTTGCAGCAACGCTTGCAGTACTGGCCGGGAGTCGCACAGGATCGCCATGGGCTGCTGGGATGTTGTAGCAGCGAGGTAGTCGGCTGCCAAGTGTAGGCCAGGAGCCCGGGACACCAGTTCATGACATTTAAATCATGCACAAAATATTCTTTTCCATATTTTCAATCATTTTTAATGCCGAAGCTATTCATAGTCGAGGCTTTCATGTGGGGGACCCGCACATGAAAGCCTCGAATCATAAAAAGCGAGAATGTGCCACACAAATTGAGTACATCGCACTACCCACCGCTTCTCCGCTAAAAAATGAAGGCAATAGTTACCCCAACAAACGGGCATGTGCCGCAGAAATTTGTGTGGATCACAGAAAAAAATCAGCATATCCACGGAGTGAATGATGATGAGTGGGCGAAGCTCTGGAGGTTCATCGGTAAACCGTGAATCTTCCGTGGATTTTCGTCCAGTACGTCATCAAAGACGTGACAAACACTGTGTGTATATACACAAGAAATTTTATTTTTTCGTACATGGTAGCTAGACGTGGCTTCCGGTGCCCCTTCATTAAAACGGCTTTATGGTCGGTGGAGTGGAGGCATAGGGGTTCTTAAATGGCTCCGTAGATGATTCCTAGAGGGGAGAGAGGAAGAGAGGACGCGCATGCGCTGTTGAACGCGGACGCCGCTCCGTAGAGTAGAGGATTCCTAGAGGAGAGAAAGGGGGTGAGCGTAGGAGAGATAGGCGACGCGTGTGCTGCTCCGTACAGTAGAGGATTCCTAGAGGAGAGAAAGGGGGTGAGCGTTGGAGAGGTGGAGGGGGACACGCATGCTCTGGAGGGTGTAGGACGCGCGCCGCTCCGTACAGTAGAGGATTGCTAGGAGAGAAAGGGGGTGAGCGTTGGAGAGGAGAGAGGTGGAGGGGACGCGCATGCTCTGGAGGGGTGTAGGACGCGGGAAGGAGGGATGGACTAAGCCCCCGCAAGCACATCCAAGCAAGATCAAGAAATGGAGCCAATCTGGGCGACAGACACCACCTGCCTAGCCATTGCTAAGCTGCCCCTCTATGCTCTCGGCCATGACTCTAGTGACTGTAGTGGTGGTGGACGGCCTTATTGTGCTACAGTGTTCTGCTTGACATAGATGGCCACACCGCCTGCGGGACGCTCTGCTTCCTCGGTGCACACCGTGCTAACTAGAGGTGGTCTGGAACGCGCTTATTCTTCATGGTCCTCAGCGTCATCGTCATCATTATCACGAGTTACTGCCGGTTACGCCTAACGCGCGACAAGGTTAGACTATAAGGGCAGGCGCGCAGGCAAGTGATTCCACGGCAAGTGGTTCGGAGAAGTGCCCCCCGGAATGTGTGTTCCCCCAATACCAAACGCTATACAGAACGCTATACGTGCACAAAAAGACAAAAAAAGAGAGACATGGCATAGTCAGCAGAATTGCCACTGGCTTTTGCCGAACACACTTTTGATTTTGCAAAATCTCCTTCAATTTTTATTTCAGTTAAGAAGACATCACCCGGCACGGAATTCGTAATTGTCTTTTTTTTTCAAGACAGCTACTTCGTAAAAATAATATAGTTTGCCCTACGCCATGTTTAATGGACCTTTCCTATTCCTGCAGAGTTCCAACGCTGTTGCGGCAGTATTATGCAGCTCTCGCACTTTATAGCGCAGGGTTCTCAAACACACGGCCAGTGGGCAGCATGCGGCTCGCAGACCTCATGCTTGCGGCCCGCGGCGCACACATGACTGCCTTCATCCCATTTTTTATTCCCTTTATAAGTATGGGCTTGAGCTACATGACATAACATATCTGAAGCCTTCTTGTCGGGGGTACCCCCTGCGGTCACCATGTGTTGACACATACCCGTGAAACCAAACACTAATTATCAAAATCGGCGTCCACATTTTAGTCATTTTGCAGAGAGGTATCATAATGTTGTTGCAATCCAACCGCCATATACCCTTCATAAATGACCCATATATGCGATATGTGCAAGTGGCAACGTTAGCTGACATTTTGTACAACCTATCTTCTCCTTCCCGTTCCTAACATCATCACAGTGATGGCTCTTGCGGGAGTCCATTTTCGTGAATACGGCCCGTCAGCAGAGGTAAGTTTGAGATGCCTGATACAGCGGAACAACACGAAAGCTGTGGCCACACAAAGCAGGCTGTGCACGTCCGCTCGCGTCACATGACCACTGCGAGCCGTGACGTAGCCATAAAAAAAGAATGCGTCTTTATAGCGATTCTATGAAACGAGACTTCCTTTCGTTTTAGTGAGGGCTGAAACATTCAAGAACGTTTCCCCGCTTTGCAGCTCGGCGATATAGGTATCATTTTCATGTTATACAATTATTACGGCGATTAGAAAGTACTCTATGGGGATATAAAATAATAACGAATGCAAATAAAGCACCAAATATCGGAATAACTATATAAGCGCCTGGTGAATTAAATTTTATCTCGCCCAATTCAGAAACATCAACTGGCCCCCTATGCAAGAAACAAAACAAGCTCAATTATTGTCCCTCATTACTTAACCTTCTCCGAATAGCTTGCCCACAAAAACCTGTTTTTTTAGAGATAACATGTAGAATATATATGTATGCACAACATATGTGGAACAAACTTAAAGGAACATAAAAACGAAAACGATTTTTCTGTCTTCAGTGAATAACTTTTTTACAATTCCAAAAACTCCACGCTTGCGGCAGCATGACTCTTGGAACGCCAGAAAACGTGCAAAAAAAGAAAATATAGGTGGCGACGCCACCTTGAGGCGCTGCAAATTCCATGACCTCATAGATTCTGGCGGCATCCACTGGTACCTACATAGTTCCTAATCGGTAAGAGTGAAGTGCTATGATCTCTGAAGCAGTCATAAACTAAACATAACAATTTCGGGAAATATCGTTTAGCCAATGTCACCAAAATTGCACAAGTACAGTTTGAAATGCGTGACGTACAGTGTTCCAGTGCACATGTTCGTGGTCGCTTTGTGGCGAGATGTTAACCACGGAGCACCAGAATACATTTGCTAATGCCTATGAGTGATCCACTGCGTCATCATGATGTTGAGAATGATGAAAATGGCACCCGTTATTTCTGAAATTTTCTCCTGCGACGATGCAAGTGAATTTATACATTAGGGTCAGCAGCACTAATCCTGAAAGTATCGAGCGAACTTAGCGACCTGTACATTGACATATGGCGGATGTGCAAAACATAGTGTGGATGGTCTGCTCGGATAAGCTATTCTTTGGAGAAACCCGTGATTGCTATTGTGTTTGAGTGCGTCCCTGTAGAGTGCTAAAACGTCGGCACCAACGGCACTAATGTAAAGATTCCTTGTACAACTTTGAGACTTCCTGACGAGGAGTTTGCGCCGGCAGGGGTTTGAGGGCGGTAAACAACGTCGGAGTGAGCAAGCGTGTAATGACTTGTTTGGCATTTACGTGTGGCGGCCCTATGCAGATCACACTGTCGTGCAGCGAAAACTGAGCCTGGTGAGACTTGTGGTGAAAATGCGGTGCATGATTTAGGTAGATAACTACAGCGAATAACTCGACTGTATACACAAATAACTATATATGTTAGTTTAGATTATCGTGCTTATTTGTATAAGCACATAATGATGATTGTTTCTTCAGACGTCCATTGCTAATGATCACAGGTCGTCCTTGTAGCTGTGCGCACTCCGAAAATGGCAGTTTACCTCGTCTGTCAATTGGTATTATTTTATTTTCAGGAAGGAACAAATTGGGGTATCTTGTACGTATGATCTTTCTTTTTAATGTTTTGATTAAGTTTCAAAGAAAAAAAATGGCAAATCCCACGTACCGTTGCAATCAATTATATGCGATGCATGTATCACGAATTTGACTGTGTGGCAACTTTGAAACTGAACATAACGTTATGAGGCGGATAAATGGTAGTAACTCGTAACATATGTAGAAATTTCATACGCATTGACGTATGTGGAAAAAACATACAGATGTGACAAATGGTTGTTAATAGTTACGTAACGACGCCACCACTAACATGAGCACTACCGGCACCAGCTGTGGTAGGCTGAAATGTTGTTGTTGTATTGGTCCGCGATGTTCCTTACGCAAAGCGTAATGATGAAGCGTAGGCTGATTTCATTTTTTTTCCTTTTTTGTTTTGCTTTGAGACAAGTGGTACGAGGTGGATCGACGTTAAGTGCAGTAGTTGTATGCACATCGTGGGCTTACCAGGAGAATCCACTACACTGGCGTCTACTGGTTACTACCGTGGCTATCTCATGGTCTGTCACGTTGAAACACGGACGTCAGTATTATAAAAACGAAGGCGTTTTCTACGATGTGACAATGTGAATATAACACGTAACTTGCGTTAGCCGTATCCCCTGGGGACGAGTAGCGCTTGAATATAGCTTGCTGAATCAGGAGGGATACAAATTCAAATGTTTATTAGACTGCTATAAAAGTGGAGGCCCGCAGTGGAACCTACAATTGACGTTAAGTCGGCGTGATATCGGTGCCATAGGTTTGCATATGTAATGTTTACTCCTTTTGCTCTAAAATTAGATAGCCAGAACTACAACCTCAATTGAAATTGCACAGACCTTACGCCAGCACGTTGTCGTTTTACATAGCCGTTTTAACACCTTGCATAGCTCTGTAGTCAGTTACCCTTAATGACCAGCGGTTATCCTGCCGACGTGCTACGTGCCCGGCCCATATCCATTTCTTCTTCTTGATTTCAATTATGATATCTTTAACCCCCCGTTTGTTCCCTGACCCACTCTGCTCTCTTCCTGTCTCTTAAGGTTACACCTATCATTTTCCTTTCCATCGCTCGCTGCGTCGTCCTCAGTTTAAGTTGAACCCTCTTTGTAAGTCCCCAGGTTTCTGCTCTGTAGGTAACTACCGGTAAGATGCAGCTGTTATATATCTTCCTCTTGAGGGATAGTGGTAGACTACCATTCATGAGTTGATAATGCTTGCCGAATGAGCCCCATCCCATCCTTATTCTTCTAGTTATTTCACTCTCATGGTGGCAGAGATGGCAAACGCGTGAGGGGGGAGACAGAAAATTAGGTGGGTAGATGAGATTAAGAAGTTTGCAGGTATAACGTGGCAGCAGAAAGCACAGGACCGGGTTGATTGGCGAAACATGGGAGAGGTCTTTGTCCTGCAGTGGGCGTAGACAGGCTGCTGCTGATGATGATGGTGATGATAGCTCTGTAGTATAATAGCTGATTGGCACGCAGAATGATTGGGTTCGATCGCTGCTGAGATCCCGATCGTCTATTTGTTCATTCGTCGGGTCGACGCTGCCGATATCATTCTCGTAACGTTCTGATATTTAGGTTACTTATGTCTGTCCGCGCCGTTCCGGGGCATAGATATGCACTGTCAACCTCCTGTGGCGCGTACCCGCGTAGCGTGGCTCGGGGTATAAGTCTTGGGTGAAGCCAGGGCGCGGAAGCTCCGGCTGGTAAGCGTCATTTTCGGGACTACGTAGCGAAGTTATTAATGAGTATCACACTGAAAAATATGACGTTAGTTCACATTTTGTCTACTCTAGTCAGTAGCATAAATAAAAACGCCATTTTTTTTCATTTCACAAGCACTGAGCCCTTATGACATAATTTGATGCCATGTTAATTAATTCAAAAATAATTGCACCATTCCCTCAATTTTTTCGGTTGTGGTCTTATGAGCTCGTAACTATTATGAAAACACGCACAAATAAAGTTTCCGATCAAAATAAAAAATCCAGGGCTGAAAGGGTTAAATGAATTCCTTACACTGCTTTCAGAGGGATCCCGTTTACAGTAAAAATACCAAAATACCCACTCTTCGAGCCACTTGAAGTGAATGTAACAGGTAACAACTTAATCCTTCATTCTCTTCTCCTTCCTCCTTCTGTATATTCGCCTTGAACTGCTGGGTTTGCAAGAGCATTAAAATTTAAGGCAATGCATCTTAAACGAACAGGCATTTTTTATCCACGACGAAATCTTTTTTAAAGTTAACGGGGTAAGAAACAGCGGAAGTATTGAAACAATGGTCTGCTCTTATCTGCTGCCAAATCTCTTCACAAGTGAGCTGCAGCTATAAAGTACTAATATGCTATAGCAAATGTATCAAGTACTCTCACAAGTCCTAAATCTTTGACGAAAATATGGGTAGCCTGTTAAGGCGCAAATACAAAGAAATTCTGAGATGTCCTGATTTTAAAGCAGTGTTATAAAATTAAGGAACACGCCACGCATTGTGGAATTCGATATAATGTGAAGCAGTCAGGAAGTTGGAGCGTACGCCGAATTTTCGGCTTAGAGCCAAGTGTTAGGAGTTCAGTCAAAGCATTTGTATAAATTTAGTAGTTCTGCGCACAGATGAGCTTGAAAAGTGCAATGAGGCTGCCGGTGCCTAAAGGCAAGCTCATCGTTCAACGCAACATCAGTGCTAACGCTGGAGCAAACGTATAAAAAGTCAGAGTTTTGCCGCAAGGGCGAAGCAGTGATTTCGACAGCAAGAAATTGGAATGGTACACGAAGCTCGACGAGCAGCTCAATAGTTGCGGCTTCCCGGCGAAGCACAAAGAAGGGCGCTCGAAAAGGAGGCGCAGGTATACACAGGACAAGCGCGAACTAACTATCACAGTTGTTACGCCTTTGTGTTTGACCAACGCGCCGAAAGTGCGACAACGTAGTACCCGACGTTCTTAGATATTTCTTCTTTTAACTGGTGGCGCGTGGAATCACTCCACTGTGTCTTCTGCCATGCGGGGGCGTCTGGTGCGGGTTGCTGGCGGTTTTCTTTTTTCGTTTTATGTGACAAGTGGGTACAGAGAGGGGCTCCTTTTAGTGCGCGTCTGAAGGGCAGTTTACAAATTGAAAGAAAGTGAAGGAGCGTTGCGTGACAGAAAACACGCTCATGCACTAGCGAGATCTGCATAGCGCCAGCGGTAAGTGGTGTCTATGAACATCTTGCCGTTATTACGGCGAAGCATCCAGGCCGTGTTGCTTAGTGGCATAACGCAGCGCGCTGCGGAGCGTGAGTCGCTGGTTCAAATTCCAGGTCTTGCACCTTGGGATTTTTTTCCTATTTATTTTTATTTGTGCCTTCATGTATATATAGGGTGTCCCAGCTATCACGCAGCGCGATTAAAAAAGAGAGGAACGGCGTTACGCGAAACAGACCGAGTGCATATTGTTCCCAATATACTGTAGTAGCCGCTACTAATTTTTTTCGTGAATGATAAATTATTAATTAGTTATAATTATATTCGTAACTCCAAAAGTACTCTCAGAACTATCAAAATCTCAATGAGGCAAGTGTGGGCCTGTTGAAATGACATCTCTCTGTGCTACATTCAAGAACGTACTAATTGCGAGCTCATTTTTCTCTGTTAATAAAGAAAGGCCGCGATATATAAAAAAAACTTCCCCATCTCCCGCTAAACGGAACCATGTGTGGATGCGAAGCAGCGGGGAGATGGTTAGCTTGGAGCGGGGGCAACGTCGCGGCTCTCGTTTCGCGGCAGCGGCGCGGGCGCTCATCGCCGTGCTGCACAGGAGAGAGAATGAGGCGCGCGCGCTCCGTCATTTTCATACGGCGGAACTACCGTGGCACCCCCCAGCGGAGTATGCAGCTGTCGCAAGACCTGTCGTGTGCGCCGCTCCGTAGATGTTTCCTAGGGGAGACAACGGACGGGGAAGCCCGTAGGAGAGGAGAGGGGACGCGCATGCGCTGTGGTGGTGTGGGACGCGGGAGCCGCTCCATAGAGTAGACGATTCCTAGAGTAGAGAAAGGTGGTGAGCGTAGGGAAGAAAAGAGGGGAAGGGAGCACGCATGCGCTGTGGTGGTGTGGTACGCGGGACGCGGAAAGGAGGGATGGACTCTATATCACATCGTTATATCTATATTACATCGTTATAAATGCATATATCCAACACTGCAACAATTGGCGCTGCCCTGACATGACACTTTCATGGGGCATTTTTAGATGTGAAGCAGCTTATGGCCGAATTAGATCCGGTGGTGGTGGTGGTGTGTGGCCTGACCACACTTACAGCGCATGCGCAGACCCTCTTCACATACATCCTCTCCTACGCTCATCCCTCTCTCCGCTAGGCATCCCTCCAAACGGCGGCCACACCCCACTGCGCATGCGCCACACTCCCCCTCTCGCTCCTCTCCTACATCTCCCCCCCTCTCCTCTAGGCACCCCTCCCGCGTCGTTTACAGACCCATTGAGCATGCGCATCTCCTCCCCCTCTCTTCCCTCTCCTACACCCCCCTCTCTCTCCCTCTAGGCATCCCTCCCCACGGCGGCGTCCACACCCCCACTGCGCATGCGCGTCCCCTCTCCCGCCCTCTCCTCTCGTACGCTCCCCCTCCCCCCTCTCTTTCCTCTAGGCATCCCCTGCCGTGGCGTCTACAGACCCAGTGTGCATGCGCGTCCCCCTGCCCCCTCTCTCTCCTCTCGTACCCACCCCCCCTCTCTCTCGCTTCGCAACGCCGGCGCAGGCAGCGTCTGCTAGCCACTTTCTTGATTGAAAAAAAACCGACTGCTCGCGCTGCACAACCATTTACTGGCCACCCCGTATATATGGCACTGGATCTTGACCTGCAAGGTAGTACAAGTGGGAGATTTCTCCTGTGCGTACTTGAACAATAAAAAATATGCCCCCACCTCCCCGAAGGGAATCGTGAGGAAATGCGAATGCATTTCGCGCGTGCTTCACTCCAATTATATATGGTGGTTGTGGTTCGAAGAAGGAAAATGCGCCTAATTTCTGCAGCCCGGTCGGGAGCACTGCGCAGAGCCTTTTTTTTCTTTTTTTCTTGTTTTTTTTAATTTTTTTATATATAGCTCCGCCGAGCTCCGCCGCAGTCCGCTTTTAGTTAACGCGCACGCTGCGAGTTTTTATTGTTCAACAACGCACAGGAGAAACCTCCCACCGGCACCACCTTGGAGGTCAAGATTCATTGCCATATATACGGGGTGGCCAGTGAACGGTTGTGCAGCGCGAGCAGTCGGTTTTTTCAACCAAGAAACTCGCTAGCAGACGCTGCCTGTGTCGGCGTCGCGAGGCGAGAGAGGGAGAGGGGGGGGGAGCGTAGGAGAGGAGAGAGAGGGGGGGGGGGGCGCGCATGCGCAGTGGGAGTGTGAACGCTGCGGGCAGAGATGCCTAGAGAAGAGAGGGGGGAGCGTAGGAGAGGGAGAAGAGAGGTGGGACGCGCATGCGCAGTGGGGAGTGTGGACGGCGCGGGCAGGGATGCCTAGAGGAGAGAGGGGGGAGCGTAGCAGGGGAGAGAGGAGGGGAGGCGCATGCGCAGTGAGGGGTGTGGTTGCCGTGGGGAGGGATGCCTAGAGGAGGGAGAGAGGAGGTTTTTTATTTTTTATTTTTTTGAAAGGGTTTGCGTGCATGCGCAGTAAGGGTGGCCACGCCGCACACCACCACCACCGGATTAAGCTTCGCCATAAGATGCTTCACATCTAACACCTGCCGGCGCGCACACCTCCTCAACCTATCCTCCTGCTCCTCCTCCGCGGACAACGCCAACGCCAACGCCGGATTCCTGACATAGCCCGACTATGAAATGCATTCGCATTTAAAATTCTCAGCGTGCGCGTTAACTAAAAGCGGACTGCGGGTCTCTGTGTCCAGTCGGAGCCTTCTGTTTCTCATTGCCCATTAGCAGCGATTGGTATGTTCCAGTAGGAAACACTAGTCCATCACTGCGTGCTTTGCGCCTCCACAGGTTTCTCTCCTGCGCAACGCTGCGATGAGCGCCAGCGTCAACGCCACCGCCAGTGTAAGCGTTAGCGCCCGCTGCTTCGCATCTACACGTGGTTCCCTTTAGTGGGAGATGGTGCCACTTCGAAGTGTTAGTCTAAGCAGCTTGCTGGAAGCACTGGCGGGGGCCATTTGGTAGAAGGCTTGAGTGCGATGCAGAGGATTTGGTTAGATTCTGCCCCGAGCCGTGATTTTTATTTTTCGCTTTCGTTGGTACATCGGGGCTATCGACTACGCCGCTAGCGCCACCACTAGATTTTCTGCTATACGGGCTCGTTAACGCTATCTCGTTAAGATTTGTAGAGTCTTTTCATGTTGCCCCCTTGTTGCTACTGCCACGCGAGCTTACATTTACGTTTTTTGTTGTATCCGGTTCCTTACATGAATGACCGAGGTCTTGCGCTAACCGCGCACGATTGTGCGGGAACTTTCAAGATTATGTAAAATCTGATCCACTTCAGAGCACAACAAAAACAGTATAGTTTATTCTGCAAATTACGCAGTCATGAAGGATGACTTCGCAAACTCCTATGGCACATGTACAAATGCAGATGCACCTTAGCGCAGATCAGATTACTGACGACCGACGATGCTTGCCACTATCTCTGTTCATCGTGTACTCCATGTATTAACATTTGATTCCTGGGCACAAGTTTGCCCGAGTATAGAGTTTTGCCTTGATCACGCCGACTGCTTCCTTCGTCGACATCACGACCTCGTTATCCGACCTCGGATAGTTCACCTCGTTCACTATCCTCGTACACACTGGATACACGTGCAATGGCTCAGTTACATGAAAATAATAATAACACCGGCAGATCCCACGCACTGAGACAGTCGATGTAACGCGAACCAGCCAGCAAGGAGCAAATCATGCAGTACATAATATGCATGCCATGAATTGCATGTAAGGGCCTGTCATTTATGTAAGTTATACAGTAACTTCGCGCAATACCAATTTTGGTGTATAACAAGCTAGTGAAATGGACGCAAGCGCACCATGAGGGTGACATGAAAAGGGCGCTGTAGATGACATGCATGCCAAGATTTTTATGTTACCACCTGCCACTTATATTTGCTATACAGTCACGTCCCGCAATACCAGTTTTGGTGTATATCAAGCTAGCGAAACGGCCGTGAGCGTGGCCTGAGCATGGCATGCAAGTCATGTCGCACATGACATGTCATGATTTCCAAATTACCACTTGTCATTTATGTTCGTCATACAGTCACGTCACGCAAAATTGAAGGACACTTTGTACATTCCAAAGTGTGTTCGGCGATAGCTTGTGACCATTCCCCTGACTGTGTCATGTCTGTGTATTACACTCTCAGTGGTATGGCACAAAAACGCGATGTGTGCGTGTTTTCTTGTTTAATTTTTTACCGCGAATCGCAGCGCGACGCGAGACTATTCTGCCTCCGTTTCGCATGCGTTCGTATTCTCGCGCATTGCACATCGCGCAGACGCCATCCGCGTTCCATCGCTTAAATTGAGGGACGCCTTTTACAGTGAAACCTCGGTGATACGAATCCCATGGGACCACCAAAAATATTCGTATCATCCGAAATTCGTATCACCAGAAAGCATGAAAAATTAGCATGTGAGAAAAGAAAGCTGGCGTACATTTTCATTTATTGTTTTTCAGGACCGCAGCAACGTCAGGAAGAACTCTGAATGATTGTCAGTTAACTTTTTAGATGTCGGCAATCATACCAGCGCTCGTAAATATACGGCGCGTACGCGCGTGTTTAATTCATGAACCAGGTGCGTTGTGACCCGTGACAGCAGTAGCCCCTTCCCAATTTCAGTATGTTTTTCGCATGACACCGGAGTATTACTGCGGCGAAAGTAACAGAAGAAGCTCTTTGACGCGATAGATCAAGGCCACAAAATTGCAGAACCACAGTCCTATGTTATGATTTTGTTATCGTGGAGGTGTTGACGATGTTTTTTAGGAGATTTACAGCCATGCCCGTACAAGTGCGACCTCAACAATCCCGCATGTTGACACCGCGATTTTGGCGATTTTGCGGTGCGGCGCCCATGGCCGCGCTTGCGTTCCCGCACTCGCACGTGCTTGGCGCGTCGTCCGCGACAGCGCGGACGGCACCTCTTCGTACCTGGGTGGTAGCGTACGTTCGTATCAAACGTCGCGGGGTGAAAATCGGTCCACAACAACCGTACTCCATTACATTGCAGGCCAATGGGCCTTGGTCGGGACCAAAGAAAAATTCGTATCACGCCGAAATTCGTATGAGCTGTAATCGTATCACCGAGATTTCACTGTATATTCCTAAGTGTGTTCCGCGAACGCCTGTGTCCATTGAGAAGGGGTCGGTCAGAATGGAACGCGGTGCGCGCGTCTCCCTCCTTGCATAATTGAACACGCTGGGCACAACTACACTACACAAGCAAAGCGCGAGCGCTGTAGAGTCCGATGCGACCGGCTTCCGTTTGCGTGCCGCGGCGGCCACCTGGCACCGTGTCAGGGCACGGACGGAGGGAAGCACGGATGGACGGATGGGCGGACGGACGGACGGATGGACGTCAGCATGAAACATTAAAGGCTTTCACCTTACTACCAAAAGCGAAAAGACCATGAGGTTTGCGATGAGCGTGGAATGCAAGTCATGTCGTACATGACATGTCATGATATTCATTTTACCACTTGTCATTTATGTTCGTCATACAGTCACGTCTCTCAGTACCAAATTTGGTGTATATCAAGCGAACGAAACCGACGCGAGCGCACCATGAGTGTGGCATGCAAGTCATATCGCACGTGACATGTCATGCTTTCTATATGACCACTTGGCATTTACGTTCGTCATACAGTCACGTCACGCAATACAAAATTTGGTGTATGTCAACTAGCGAAACGGTCATCAGCGCACCATGAGCGTGGCATGTCAATCATGTACTACATCACATGCACTTCATGATTTGCATATTACCACCTCTCACTTATGTTGATCATGCAGAAATGTCTCATCGTAACAATTTTTGGATATATCAAGTTAAGAAAACGGCCGCAGGAGCACTGCGGCCATGGCCTGTAAATCATGCCGTTCATGACAAGTTAATCATGATTTTCATGATATTGCCGCATGGTTTTTGTGTGTGAGAACCACGCGTGGAAGAGGAAAAGGAAGTTGGTACTGTGCCGCTTCTTGGACTAGTATTATGTATTAAACTCAAAGATCCTGCCGCCCGGTTCTTGGCCCATCCCCCTTTGTGGGTGAGCGCCATCAGCAAGAGGTCATCATCATCATCATCAGCTCAACTAAACGACCCGGTTCTTGGCCAATCCCCCAGCGTGGATGTGTGCCACGGTCTAAAGGATCTACTCTACTCTACTACTCAACGAGCAGGTTGTGTTGTCTTAACTCAAAGTTAAGGTTGTCTTAAGCGTAACAAGATTGGTGGAGGAGCTGGGTACGACGACTCACGACTCACCTCATGCACAAGACACCGCCCAGTAGCCGGAACACAAGTCATGTGCCCGTGAACACTCCAGTTCACAGAGCAAGCCGCCGCCAACGAGGCCTACCACCAGAGACACCGGAACATCTTACCGACACAGTGACTATGACTTCGCCTCAAGTCGCCATGGAAGCTCCTACGTCTTCTACGCCGATCTATTGCACCGTGCAGAACCCGCTGATGCCTAGTCCCTTTCATGGAGAGCTGTTTGAAGATGTGGACGACTGGCTGAGTGAGTTCGAACATGTCGCAGCGATCAATTACTGGGACGACGACGCCAAACTCCGCAACGTCTACGCCTGCTTAAAGGACGGCGCCCGAACATGGTTCCTGAACAGAGCTGATGTCTTGACATCCTGGCACGAGTTCCAACATCGCATCTTGGAGACATACAGGAGGTCCGACTGCCGCGAACGTGCTGAACGTGCTCTGCACCTCACGCATTCAGATGCCTAATGAGACCGTCACCATGTACGTGGAGGACATGACGCGGCTTTTCATGCGAGCGGATCCTGCGACGCCAGAAGAAAAAAAGCTGCGCTATCTTATGCGAGGTGTGAAAGAGCAGCTCTTTGCTGGTCTGGTGCGGAGTCCTCCAAAGAGTGTAGCCGATTTTCTGACTGAAGCCGCAACGATGGAGAAGGTACTGCATCAGCGGTCTGCCCTATTCGACCGGCAAGTGAATGCCGCATCATCTCCGGAATTTTTCGCCAGCTTCGGAAGAAGCAACAGCGTAGACTGGATTCGCAAAATCGTACGCTCCGTCGTGCGCGAAGAAATTGCGAAGCTGTACGGGGCGAGACAACCAGAGGTCGGCTCCATCACCAGTGTTATCCGGGACGAGGTCCAGCAGGTGCTGCACAACCGTCGCCTATCAGCCGCCGCCTACAAATGTGGAACCGGCTCCTGTGTCCACTGATATTGGGAGCTGTTCGTATGTCGAAGCCTTGCGCGCTTCCATGCCGGTCTCTAGCCCTGCAGTCCCGATCCAGACGATGCCGCCAGTTGCAATTCAATCGGCACACGCTGGCTTGGACATCGGTGGTCGCCGTGCAACCACGCGGAAGTCAGATATCTGGCCAGGGTTGCCGTTGGTGGCTACTTTGCGCCAAATTGGCTACTTTTGGACTCCGCTGGCGAAGAAATTTTTCCAGGTTGGCGCCATGGATCTTTTTTAAACTTGTGGTTTTACTTATTAAAAATGGTTTTATTTATTCACCAATAGTATAGACTCTGTTGATAATACCGCTTCTGTTCTATTTGACTAGAAATTTCGCGATAATATCAAATGACATGGCTATTTTGGCTACTTTTGGCGTGAGTTCTGGCGCCTTTTCATGTCCGCCCAGCGGCAACACTGTATCTGGCGTACGTCGGATAGAAGACCCCTTTGCTACCATTGCGGTGAGGCCGGTCACATTTACCGCGAATGCCCGTACCGACAACTTGGACTGCGCGGTTTCTCCATTGATTCACCTCGTCCCCAAGTTGGTGAGAGGCCAAGGGAAATCGAAGAATACCTCGCGCAGCAACGTCTACCTTTCTCAGGGGCGTCAATCGCCGTCACCTTCTCCACGGCGACCCGCAACCATTGGGCCACGTTTCGGGGCGACGGCACGGGAACACTCCCCAAGCCCTCGTCGGGAAAACTGAAGGCAGCGACCTTCGGGGGCGAGGTCGCTGGCACTCAGACTGCGGAAGACCTTCCATCGACGCTTGCAGGAAACGCCGCAGACAATGAATCCCCGCTTGAGTGCAGTGCCAGTGTCACGGAATGCCACTTTTTCGACCCCTGGTCACGCCGATTTACGCGCGCCGCACCCACCCCGCTGACCGGCACACCGTCTTCGGCGTCAGGGACTTGTTTTTCTTAGAGCGGCGAAGAGCAGCAGAAGGGAGTGTTCTTTTCTTTGTTCAGTACCGCGGCTACGGCAGGTCTATGGAAAGCCGCAGTGTGCCCCGAAGTTTTGGCTGCAAACACTCGGCATGAGAATGGAGGCAAGATGCGTTCCCACGGAAAGAGCTGCACGTGCACGAGCCGCCTACGCAGTCACCGTAAACGGGTTGTCTCGTTTGATTAATGGAGAACCCTCCCCCTAGTTAAAAAGGGGGCGTCGTAAATATTTTGAGGGCGGAGTTTGCGACAATGGAATGCGCATGATTGGACCCATGTTGATGGTCCCCTTTTTTCCCCAGAAAGAGAGTGAGGGGACACGAAGAAGATTTAAGCGCAGGATATCGCCCTGCTAATCAGTCTAGCTGCTTGACAAGCATGGAGTAGAAGTAGATCAACGAGTATCTCTCCTAGAAGTTTTTAGTGTGCGCTTTGTATCGGCTGGCCACCTAAACTTAGCCGTTCGCCTACTTGAGACACGTCTGCAACGTAGGCATCGGGACTTCAATCTCGGGTTAGCTCAACCTGCCCGAGATCTCCTTCAAGCACTAACTCCCGGAAACATCGGCGTTGCAACTCGGACCCACCGAATTCGGAGTCGTGCCAGAAATCTTCGGCACTTCTCGCATCCGATCGTCGTGGACGCAACGCTGCCGGTCATCACACGTATGCCTTTACCTGTTTATATCATCGAACTTTCGCGTTTCTTATTCCATTGTTAGTTTTAGCGTTAATTGATTTTGTGTATTTTTGTAAGCTCATTGTGTGATTCTATTTGTTCATTGTTAGTTCTGTTGAAGTGTTGTAGTTAAAGCGCTCGTGCCGCAATAGCTATATTAAAGCTGTTGTTTGTTAATTTGTCCAACACTTCTCCGATCTTTTCACTGTTTCTACTTGCGTACGGAACGGGCGAACCCGCTGTCATTCCCGTCGCCAACTTCGCGCTGGCGACGCTTGAGTGATAGCGAAATAAAGCGTAACAGCCAGAGAAACGCCGGAATCTACATCTGAACGCAATGACCGAGTCTCGCTCGACATTCCCGTGCTGATAGACGGTATTCAGGTCAGCGCATTGGTGGACACAGGTGCAGACTATTCTATTATTAGCGGAAAACTGGCAACTAGTCTTAAAAAAAGTGATGACACCTTGGAATGGAACGCGTATTCCCATAGCTAGAGGCCACGTTGTTACCCCATTGGGTCGCTGTACCGCAAGAGTGAATATACGTGAGTCAACATTTGTAGTCACCTGCCTCGTACTAAGCGACTGTTCTCGTCAGCTCATCCTTGGCATGGACTTCCTTCGAGAGAACGGCGCGATTATGAATCTCCGCGAGCGAATGGTGACGTTCTCGAGGCAACGCGCAACATATCGAGACACCGAGAGCTGTCGTAGACCTGCGCTGCGTGTTGCAGATGAAAGCGTGACGCTGCCTCCACGAGCAACTGCTTTCGTAGAAGTCACTTGTGAAGACCTCCGAGATGGTGACGCGGTCGCCGAGAGCAACGTATCACTTTTGCCGCTTCGAGGTGTATGCGCAGTCCGAAGCCTTGTGCGTGTTCGTGACGGACGGTCACAGATACTTGTCACGAATTTCAACTTCGAGCACCGGCATCTTTTCCGCGGCACCACCGTGGCCTATGGAGACCCTGTAGCGGATGTCACAGAGTGCTTCGCGTCCGAGGAAATGGATGATGGGGACAAGTTTCTGGACCACATCGACGTCAATTCTAAGCTTCCGGATGAGAGGAGGGCCGCACTTCACACACTTTTGAAGGAATTTCAATCTTGCTTCGCCTCTTCGTCTAGAGTTGATCAAACGCCCCTCACGAAGCACCGGATCATTACCGACGATGATATTCGCCCAATCCGACAGCAGCCTTACCGTGTTTCAGCTAAAGAAGGCGAGGCTATACAGACGCAGGTAAAGGAGATGCTCAACGACGGTGTCATTCCACCGTCCAGCAGCCAATGGTCCTCGCCAGTCGTTCTAGTGAAGAAGAAAGACGGAACACTGCGTTTCTGTATTGATTACAGGAAGCTTAATAGCGTCACAAAGAAAGACGTTTACCCGCTTCCACGAGCTGATGATTCTCTCGACAGGCTGCGACACGCGAAGTATTTTTCATCGATCGATTTGAAGAGCGGCTATTGGCAGATATAGGTCGATGTGCGAGACCGAGAAAAAGACAGCGTTTGGGACTCCAGATGGGCTTTATGAATTCCGAGTTCTTCCTTTCGGCCTCTGTTCTGCTCCAGCAACCTTCCAGCGGATGATGGATACCGTTCTCGCTGGCTTGAAGTGGCAAACCTGCCTTGTATACCCCGACGATGTGGTCATCTTCTCTGAGAGCTTCGAAGAACATCTAAAACGCCTAAGAATGGTTCTGGAAGCCATGCATTCTGCGGAACTCACGCTAAAACCCCAGAAGCGCCATTTCGGCTATGAAGAGCTGAAATTCCTGGGACACGTCGTGAGTGCGGATGGAGTTCGGCCCGATCCAGACAAAACTGCAGCAGTCGCCGCTTTCCCTGTTCCGTCAGACAAAAGAGCAGTGCGACGTTTCCTCGGCTTCTGTGCTTATTATCGTCGATTCATTGCCAACTCGATGATAGCCGAACTGCTCACGCGACTCACCCGAGATGATGTACCCTTTAGCTGGACTACAGAGCAAGAGGCAGCTTTCGCGAAGTTACAGCAGCGAATGCAAACAGCACCTGTTCTTGTACATTTTGATGAGGACGATGCTACTGAAGTGCACACGGATGCCAGCAACGTCGGACTTGGCGCTGTCCTTGTACAACGGCACAGCGGCGTTGAGCATGTCATAGCTTACGCGAGTCGAACACTCTCTCGATCTGAGGCCAACTACTCTACTTCAGAGAAGGAATGCCTCGCAGTCGTGTGGGCGACGGCAAAGTTTCGACCTCACCTCTACGGCCGTCCCTTCAAAGTGGTGACTGATCGCCACTCGCTCTGCTCGCTGGCCAATCTCCGTGCCCCGTCTGGCCGTCTCGCTCGGTGGAGCTTGAGCTTGCAGGAGTTTGACATCACGATTGTGTATAGGTCTGAGCGCAAACACGAAGACGCCGACGCGCTTTCTCGAGCACCTGTAGGGCATCCTGATATGGACTTAGAGGATGCTGATGGCTTTCTCGGTGCTCTCAGCGATTCTTACTTCATGTCAAGGCAGTCAGCTGATCAAGAATTGCGCCCTATTATCGATTCCTTAGAAAGCTGAAACTCCCAAGTTCCTCGGTGCATTGCTCGCGACCTGTCATCCTTTTGCATCAGGAGGAAATCCTTTACAAGAAGAATGCCTCGAGGAAGCGACAAAGCCTTTCTCCTCGTTGTGCCAGCCGACATGCGTGATGACGTCCTCCTTGCATGCCACGGTGAGCCCACGTCAGGACACTTGGGCTGCTCACGGACTCTCGCCAGAGTGCGCCAGCAGTACTACTGGTCCCAACTGTCGACTAGTGTCGACTCAGTGTCGACTAGTACACCGCTACGTGCAAGGCTGCCGCGAGTGCCAACGTCGCAAGACGCCGCCTGTGAAACCTGCGGGCCTTCTTTACCCGATTGCACCACCGCGGACACCCTTTGACCTTGTGGGAATGGACCTTCTAGGGCCCTTCCCTTTGTCGTCCACTGGAAACAAATGGATTATAGTGGCAACCGATTACTTGACACGTTATGGCGAGACACAGGCGTAACCCCGCGGCACAACGTCTGAAGTCGCGAAGTTCTTCGTGCACCACATCGTCCTATGGCATGGCGCGCCTTCATGTGTGATTACGGACAGAGGGACGTCATTTACGGCACAAATGATGCAAGAAATTTTCAGACTGATCTGCACAAGCCACCAAAAAAACGACAGCTTACCATTCACAAACAAATGGACTGACGGAGAGGCTCAGCAAGACCATAGCAGACATGCTGTCAATGTACGTGGACGTACAGCACAAAACCTGGTACGATATGCTACCATACATCACGTTTGCGTAGAATACGGCGATGCAGGAAACGACGCGATTTTCACCTTTCCGCCTTGTTTACGGACGAAACGTACAAACCATGCTTGACGGTATGCTGCCGTGCGATAATAGCGATGAGCTTGCTCCAGACGCAGAGCAATACACTTGATACGCCGAAGAAGCTCGTCAACTGGCTCGGGTAAACATCACTCACCAACAAGACGCAGATGCGCGACGTTACATCCTTCGCCGTCGAAACGTCGCCTACCACCCTGGCGACCGAGTGTGGGTGTTGACACCTATCCGACGACCAGGATTGTCTGAAAAACGTATGAGCCGTTATTTCGGACCATACAAGGTCATCCGACGTGTGAGTGATCTTACCTATGAAGTATTTCCGGACGGCGCAGTGTCTTCACGTCGACAACTCCGGCCCGAAACCGTGCATGTCGTACGACTCAAGCCATACTACACACAGTAGCTACTGTGCTTTCGCGCCACTTCTATTACCATGTGACGACGACCTTTTGTGGTAGTTCTTTTTTTCCCTGTGGGTTGTTTGTTGGTATTTTTCTTTTTTGCGCTTGGCGTACGTGTCGGTTGCTAGTGCTCATTCGCCGATTCTCTGCGTCAGTGCGTCTTGTAGTTATTATTGCGATAGCAATTATATGAACACTCTCGGCTAGTTTTCGCTGTCACCGTCATGTCCCGTATATGTATATGTATCTATATATTTATAAAAAAGCTCAAAGAAAAATAACGCAGAAAAATGTTTCCGACGCGCGGCAACGTCCTTCAACGCTCAAACGGCGAGCTATTTATATACAGCGACTTTTCAGCGTGTTTTCAGCATTACCAGCGAGATGGCGCATAGGCCGCGCTCGGAGGGGCTTAGCTGGGCGCCCCGTTCGTCGCGACGCACGCTCTCAGGCGCTCCTACTCTCCGGCTTGCACTTTGCGCGAAGGGGGGTCGGGGAGAGTAGATGCCCGTGCGCGCGCGCTTATCTCGCGGTGGCGGAGAAGGGGGCTTTCGGCGGAACGATAGGGTTGTAGTTACCGGGCGCGCGAAGGTCACATCACTCGCTGCAGTCCCCCGTTTGCGAAAAGAGCACGCTCTACAAACACAGCGAAGTAAAAACTGTGACACTTGTTAGTTCGCGCTCGTCTGTACCTGTGAATACGTTTCGTGCGTCGTTTTTGTTTTAGCAGCGCGTTAAGTGTCGAGCTGTGAATGTTTTTACTTCGCTCTGGTCCTGTGCGTGTTGTTTTCATGCGTCATCTGTGCGTGAGCAGTGCGCTGCACTTTCGACCTGCTTGCCATTCGTCGCTTGACATTCCAATTAGTTGCTATCGCATTCATTGCTTCGCCTTGTGGCGAAACTGTGACATTTTTTTTTCTTTACAAGCATCGAGTCGATGCTTTTCAAAAGGGGGACTAATGCCGCATGGTTTTCATGTGTGAGAACCACGCGTGGAAGAGGAAAAGGAAGTTGGTACTGTGCCGCTTCTTGGACTAGCTCAACGAGCAGGTTGTGTTGTCTTAACTCAAGGTTAAGGTTGTCTTAAGCGTGACAATATGACCAGTCATTCATGTTCGTCATACAGTCATGTTATGCCACACCAATTTTGGTACAAATCCCACAAACGATACGGCCAGGAGAGCACAAAGTCGTAGGCGGCTTGATAGATAGATAGATAGATAGATAGATAGATAGATAGATAGATAGATAGATAGATAGATAGATAGATAGAGATACGCTCAAAATCGCCGAAGTTTGATAAGAAATGCTTCGCATTTAAAAAACGTACATATCAATGTAGGCTATGTGTTTACATGGGAGCAAATCGACATCACATCCAACGCCGCACACAACACTTTGTATTTTCTGCTTTTTGCCCCATATACGATTTCGATGATGATAACGAGGGTTCGACGCTGTTATTTCATGTAGAACACCCATCATTCCGCTCAGAAAGCGTTACTGGTGACCGTATCCCATTTGGCACTGAAGCACAACGTACTGTTTAAATAGGCTTCTTGTGCAAAGAATACTGCTCTTTTCTAGCTCCTAGTACGTTGCTGGCACTCGGTTCGTCTTCAGAACGGTGACCAATCCCTCCCCCCCCCCCCCCCCCCCCATCGACGTCAGTGGGTAATCGGCAACAAATAAAAACAATACAATAAAACAGGAGGGATTGCTAAAAAAAATGTGGCCAAGGGGCCTGTGTTTCAGCTGCGCTAACGTGAAACCTGGCGAGGGGCGAAGGATGTATTGTGCAGTGATGTTTCCCACAGAAAATTTTTGCTATTTACTGCTTTACTCGCCTATAGATCACTAACGCACGATCACTTTGCAGATATATTTCAAGATGTGGTGTTTCAAATACATGACCTTACCAGAGAGATGCACATCTGTATTTGTGGTTTTAGACAAGAAACTTGAGCACCTTGGTAAATTTCGTCGGGGATTGTGACACCACTTCTAAACCAAACTTAATATTTCAGACAGTAACGGTGACCCTTAAACTCATAATATGGATAATATTGACTGGTGGCGAGTAGTGGGATTTTCCCAATAATATTGACCGGTGGCGCGAAAAAAACCTTCAAATGAGTAGCCCGCCTCCCAGAAATACATAGGCGAAAAAAAATCACAGCATATCCACGGAGTGAATGATGATGAGTGGGCGAAGCTCCGTAAGTTCATCGGTAAACCGTGAATGTTCCGTGAAATTCGCCCAGCACATCATCAAAGACGTGACAAACACTTTGTGTATATATACAAGAAATTTATATTTTATTCGTGAGCCGTGATTTTCCGTTTTGTTTTCGTTTCTTCGTTGGTCATGGTTACCGTTTACATAAGCCGTGGCTTCCGTTCCCCGTTCATTATAACGGCGTTATGGTCGGTAAAATGGAGGGAGAGCGGTTCCTGGATGGGTCGTAGTCGAAAGTCTGCGAAGACGAGATCGATGCAGGTTCCTCGGATGGTGGTTTGTTGCATGTGGTCTAACGATATGCATGTGAGACCTTATCGCGATGTCATGTGTTGTATGGCATCGTGATCGTCATCGTCATCAGCGTCATCGTTATGACGCATAGTGGGTTCATTCCATGTGCTGTGCCGTGATGGCAGCGTCATCGTCATCGCACAGGGGTGGCAACTCGTACAACGACGACAACGCAGGACGACGCCGGACTAGCCCTACGCCCTAAGGGAGCTTCGCCCCTAAAATTTTTTCGAAAAGCTAATGTAGGACTGGAGATACAGCGATCGCGATATTTGCCTGGCCTATTCCCCCTCAACTCGCTTTATTCCGCAGGAGAGGGCAGCGTCGTTCGAAGCGTCCGCCTAGTGCATTACGTCACCTCACTTCAGTGTTGTGTGGTTTTCTTTCGCGTAACATCACGGTGGTGATAACACGACGGTGGCTGCATCGTTGTGTTCGAACCGACCTGGCAGGGACTTACGCGTTCTGCTGGGCGTTAGTCCTCTCTCTTAAGGGCGAAGCTCCTTAAGGTCGAAGCTTGCCCATCACTCCGCCGGTGTCACTCGGTGTAGCATGGAGTGCGGTGTAGCCACGTCAGCGCGATGACGATGACGCTGCCATCAAGGCACAGCACATGCAAGGTAACCATTATACGCCATGACGATGACGATGACGCTAATGACGATGAACAATAAGCGCGTTCCAGAGCACATTCTCTTTTAGGGGCGAAGCTCCTTAGGGTCGAGGCTTGTACATCACTCCCCCGGTGTAGCCACGCTAGTACTCGCCGCTCCCGCTAGAGGCGCAGCTGTGCTCTCATTTGAATTGCATGGCGCCCACTATATGGCTCTGCGGCGCTCGCTACACCCTCCGGCGCGCTTCCTCTCTCTTTCGACGGTCGTCACTCAGTGCGCTTCGATACTACTACACACGTACTACTGCTA
The DNA here is from genome assembly GCA_030522465.1 of Rhipicephalus appendiculatus. Taxonomy (NCBI): domain Eukaryota; kingdom Metazoa; phylum Arthropoda; class Arachnida; order Ixodida; family Ixodidae; genus Rhipicephalus; species Rhipicephalus appendiculatus. The sequence continues at coordinate 24,887 of JALIZH010026220.1, forward strand.
TGAACAACGAAGAAGACAAGGCAGCGGTGGAGCGGAGGGCTCACAAAGCGGCTGCAGCGCGGGCTCTCAAGTTGGACGAGGGAGAAGTAGGCGCCGGCGACGCAGACGAGCGGATCGAGATTTGCGGGCTCGTGCAGCTGCAGCGGCACGGCAGCGCCGGCAAGCCGACCCGGAGTTGAGCGCTCGCGAAGCTGCAGCGGCACGGCAGCGTCGGCAAGCTGATCCAGAGGCTGCGAGGGCTCGCGCAGCTGGAGCGGCACGGCAGGGCCGGCAAGCCGATCCAGAGGCGGCGAGGGCTCCTGTCACGACGTGTCACGTCTTTGCCTGATCGAGTGGGCAATGTACGGGGAGATTCATGGTTACCCGAATGATCCCCCCGCAGCTTCGCCCACTCATGATCATTTCACTTCGTGGATATGCTGTGATTTTTTATTAGGCGCAACGCCATCTTAGTACATGACTCAACTTATACTGACTGCAATTCTGTTGCCTTCTCGTATTTTGGGAAGCTGTTGTCTTGCGCACTGTTGTCTATTGTCTTTGCTGTAGTATACTATTGGTCCTACAGTCTGTTGTCAGTTGTATGGTCTACTGCTGTTGTAATGTCTGCCGTATAGTCTATCGTCTGTGGTATGGTCTATTGTCCGTTGTATTTTCTGCCATATAGGAAACGTGCACTGAGCCGGTGGCACCGCGGTGCGGAAGTGAACGAAACGAATTGGCGTGCTCCGTGCAGCATCCGACCCATGAGCGCAGCCGTGTCAGGTTGTTAGCGGTGCTTCGCAATGTCGCGTATGAATTGTTGTGTCGTAAACTGTGCCAATATCTATAAGAACTACGCACCTGGAACAAAGTTTTTCAATTTTGCGCCGTGACTGTCTTTCAGAAACCGGCTGGAACACTGGATTAGTGTACGCCGCATGAATCAAGTGATCCCGCGGGCACGCTTATGAAGTACATGATGTACCTAGTTCGCGGCGAATTTACTCTCCACGCAAGTTAACTGATGTTTTCGCCATACTGAAGGAACCGAGGGGCAGTCGGAAAAGTGATCTCGAGTCTGCAGTCCACAATTCTTGGCGGAAGGTAATCGACAAAGCCAGCAATTCTCCCTCGTACGTTGCTGCTGTTTTTCTGCCGTATCGCAGTTCGTAAACAGTAACATTAAGGAAGAAGTCCCGCATGCCAGGCAAAATGCGTCGCAGACGGCGAGAATTTCAAAATTTATGCCCCAGGTACTGTCATAGCCCTTAACAGCACTGTGCGTGCAAGCGAAGCCGGGCCACGCCGTTCTATTGCGCTACGTGACAGCTGAGATATCACACTGAGATGTGACAGCTGAGATATGACAGCTGAGACAAATTTACTCAAGGACTCATGCAGCCCGAGCAACGCCTAGAAACGAAGCTGAACTACTGCACAGAAAACTTCGTGCAAATGCCACTCATTACTAAATGCAGCTCGTGCAGTTCGATGACCGTACGTATTAGTACTTGCGCTCATAGCAAGGAGTTGTCTAACACATGTCAGACACCAATGCCATCGTTTACTCAACAATACGCAGGCAAAATGGCAAGAAATAATGTTTACAAACATTGATGGTGACAGTCTATGCTTCGAGCTTTACGCCGGCCGGCCGCGCGAATCGCCATTTCAAAACATCTGTCGTGCGTCTGTGCTACGTCACGTCGAAAACATGATTGATTCCGTAAATTTATGTCCTTTCTCGTCTTTTGGAGCCCCAATAGAACCATGCAGTGTTAACTTTCCGGAAGCCTACCCATTTTATCAAACCTGTCACCTTCGCGCACACGCACTTGCATACAACGCGGGCGTAGCTGACGGAGAGACGACGATGCGCACGCCAGTTGAAACTAAAGTGGCCGCAAGTCGCCACTCGCGGCGCTGGCGGCGCATAGGTGCAGTGCACTGCTGCGCCCCCTGTAGGTGCTGCACGTTTCCCATAGTCTATTGTCTGTCCTACAGTCTGTTGTCTGTTTTAGAGTCCATTGCCTGCCGCGTGGTCCAGTATGTCGCATTATCCAGCTGCGTGTCACGCCATCCAGTGGTCTGTTGCATGGTCCAGTCGTTTGTCATGGTTCTACAGGTTTGTGATGAAAAACCACTTCAGGACCATAACCTGTTTGTTTAGTCTGCAGTTATGCAATCCAGTTTTTTTGGTAAGGCAAGCGGAGGCGTTGCAAATCTGCTGTCATACTTTTTAGCAATAAATAATTTATTCCTTTGTGGTAGGCAGTGCAAATACTAGCTTTCCAAACCGTATAAATAAATGACATTGCATGCTGAGAAATCTCGAGTGAGTGCACGGCAGCTGAGAAATAAGGATCACTTACCATTAAACTTAATGAAAAAGATTGCTCTTTTGCAGCAGACAAATCATGCCTCATTTTACTCTGAGGTAGTGAGCGCCCACAGGACAACGAACTTCTACTGTGTTTGTACAGCCGCGGCCACGTCTGTGTAGAGGACGCGAGCAGCCGCTTTTTGCTCTGCGGGGCGACAGCTTGAGGCAGTTTCGGGCTCTGACGTGGTGTGTCAGGGGCATGCGAGGTCTAGTAGTCAGGCTGACCACGTCAGAGCCCAAAACTGCCTCAAGGTGTCGCCCCGCAGAGCAAAAACCGGCTGCTCGCGTGCTCTACACAGACGTGGCCGCGGCTGTACATATCAGTTATAACAAGTGAAAGGAAATTTTTCGTGTCTTCACTAGCAAACATGTTTATGCAGTGTGAGGGTACTGACTGCATTTCTAAAATGCAGACATCGGGACACTGTTCCATGCATGTTTGCATGGAACCTCGCAATGAAGTTGACACGTACTCATTTTTATAAAAGTTAGCGTGTTATTAACATTCAACGGCAATAAAAAATGAAAAGGTATGTTAAAACCTAGCTGGATTAATAGTGCATGTCGGCACACTTATGTGCAAGGCACTGTTGCAGACTTGTGCGTCTTTTGGTGGTCCTGAAGGGGACACTTTTTCGCTTCGAAGTATTGGATAAAGGAGCCTGTGAATACAAGGGGTGAGCATAAGTGTAATATTCGAAGAAAAATTAACGCACATAGAAGGTGCATCATAGAAATGAGCGGGTGGGCACGGGTGTCACAAGGCAAATAAACCAAATTAGAATATATCACAGGCAACATTCCCCAATTTACCCACCACTGCACTCTGTCCTTGCTTGGTAGCATTTCTAACAAATATCAAAATGTAAATCAGGAAATTATACAGGTCACTCAACTGGCATTCTGTCTCCTGCGTGGTGTCTCAGCACAGAAAGTGCGCATGCTATTGCATTTTAACGCGACAGTGTTAAAGAGCTCGTTTCGCTGAAATTCCGGCGTCGGCGTCGGTGTCGGTGTCGGCGTCGTTGGTTGTGAGCGAAAATTCATCTTGTGCGTGACCGAAAAATCGAGAAAGATGCAAATAAAATATATAATAAAAAATGCCGTGTACGTGTGAGGATTGAACCCAGGCCGTCTGCGCGGCAAGCAGGTGCTCTACCACTCAGCCACACCGCTGCTTGGAAATACAAGGAAAATAACTTTCAGGCTTCGCAAACGCAAGTGTCTTTTATATAGGCGTTGCGATATAACATGTAATATCCCAGTAATATTGCGTGGTATAAGCGTACATTGTCATCGGGGGCCAGAACATGTGACTATCATAACGATTTCGTAGTTTAAAGCTGGCCACCCATTACAAAAGGCGCACACCTTACTGCGCGTATTCCCTTAAAGCCACGTAGTGGATGCATACCGAGTACGTACTAAGTGGTTGAAGTACGCACTCGCGACAGGATATCGCTATCGCGCTCAACTCTTAAAAGCCAAGTTTAAGGGTCCCCCAATTTTTGGTGCTGCGGGCTGGAATGCAGAACTACACAGCAGTGCACGGTTTGTTTAATGAAAAGATCCAATGCTGTGCATAAATTCAAAAAACAGGTATGTACATCGATCATTGGCCAAGGCACACCATAGAAATTGGAATCAAACATACTAGGCTTGCAGCAGTTGGTGCTGTGCATTATGGAATGCCTAACAAGGACTAGTCGGAGCAATGACTCCCAATTAACCTAAGATGAAAGCAGTGTGCGCTGTTAAATGAGAAAAAAAAGTCACAGTTTCACCGCAAGGGTGCAGCAATGAATGCGATAGCGAAAAATTGTAATGTTATATGAACTCTTTTTGGATCCGATCTCACGCAACTCTAGAAAACGCTTGTTTAAGAGAATTCTCTTCGCATTGAGAGCGCAGCACGTAGAAGGGTACACCGGCCCCCCACTGTCGGCCGCTGAGAAGGGGAGATAACGCGCGCGCCCGCGCTCGTAAAATCGAAGGTCGCCCCCCGCTGTCGGCCGCCGAGAAGGGGAGATAACGTGCGCGCCCGCGCTCGTAAAATGGAAGGTCGCTCGAGGGACCCCCCCCCTCCCCCCTCGCGTCTTTTCACGCTCACGAACGACGGGCGGGGCTGGTTATATATTACATATACATATACGGCAAATGACGGCGGCGGACACCGGCGGCGGCGACGCCGACGGCAAAAACCAGCCGAAAGTGTCCATATAATTGCTATCGCAATAAAAGCAGAACATTACCAACAAGTTGCAGCAGGTGCCTATTACGGCAGTCAAGCAATATCTCTGCTTAACTGACCGGAATTGTAGACCTACCACCCAATGCATTAGCATTCATCACTGCGAACTAAGAGGTGGCAAAAGCCTTGCTCATGCTTCCCAGTATTGCTATAAAACAGGAAAGTATAACTGCATGCACAGCCATGCAATCAAGCACCATGTTCTGTGAAACATCATTGCAAGTTAACGAGCACCAGATGACAACAAACCGTATGTAGTTGGTTTCACGTTGTTGCAGTTAAGCACATTTTTTTGAATAGCTGGTTTTTGTTATGTGAAACTTTTTGTATATAATTGTATTGCCACAGAACAGCATAAATATAAAATAACATTTTCTGTGCAGACCTTACCGAACGTTCTCATGATGGTGGAATGATAGCGCCTTCCAGGTACCATGTAATTCCACACATGCCATAACCGTACAGACTTTCAGTGGTTAAGGGAAGCGCCTTCCGCGTGCTGATCAATGCAAGAGAGAAAAAGATGTCATGGTGATGCTACAGAACAAAAGAACCAAAGTTGGGAACGGACGTGAGAAGTACAAGTGCGTGATTCCTGTGGGAAATCTCTTCTGCAGCGTTTATTGTCGCACTGCGCAATCGCGTCCTAACATGGCGTACGAAGAACAGTCAAAACTCGTCAAGCCTTTGCCCCACTACCCTTCTTCCTCCTCTTTCAGTCCACGCCGCGCACAATTTCTAACATCCTCCGCCCCGAGAAATTCATTAACCTTTCCATAATATTCACCCCAGGAAGCCTTTAACAGTCCGTGTCATCCTTTCACAAAGCCTCCCCACAACGAATACAGGTCAGGACTTCCACGTTATTAGTACGGGCGTAGAGAAGTCCTAAATAATATGTCTCATAACCCTTTACTTCATGTCACGACTATCTGTCTTGAACACTGCATCATTATCGGAATATGAGACTCTGCGCGACACAATGACAAAGCTGTCAGAGATGCGCTGAGCGCTATGCGACTTCACAGATCGAAATGCACTGCTCTTACTAGTGCACACGTAATAATGATAATATAGGCTGTCATAGTAGAATCTCCCCCCGGAAACACAAGCACAACAATGTCGAAATTGCATGTTGATTTGAAGCAGCTGTGATCAGGCTACTCTGTTTGGAAAAGTGGCGTTGCTGTGAGTCTGCGTTGGCTCGAAGTCGCCCGCATGCATTACATTTACTTCGCACTTTTTTAACACGAGGGTGTCGTCTAAGCTACGCGAACCATTCACATAGCTGAGAGGGAGTAGCATTAAGACCACCACGACGACGGCGTCGATGCATGTCACTCGAATTAAGGTGTCCATAATGCTGATATTGCACTAACCATTCAGGCCACTTGCAGTCTTCCGAATTTGTCGTGTTTTCGAAGGGAGAGTTGACGCCAAGAGTGGCTCTGCCCTCAACTTCACGTTGGACATTGAAGGGCACTGTACTGCTCCGTTCGAAGAGGCGTCAAACGCAACTGGGATTCTTCTCGTAACTGTGTCGCGGATTACTTCTGACATTTTATCAGTGGTTATCTTCTCCGCATGTCCGTTTTCCTTGTGTGGCCTCATAGTTTAAACTAGAGGTTCAATTGTTTCTTTCTTCAAGGAAATGTTGACACTGCCATGATCAACCAATTTGCACCTGACTGATGTCCTTCGTAGCGCAACTTCGTCGCGACCATTTCGGAAATTGATGGCTCCGTTGAACCCTCTTATGTCAATGTCTTGCTTCGGGAATGTATTTCCTGCAATACCACTGATATCGAGCTCCCAAACTCGTTGTGACGGGCCACAGAGATCCTCCTCCTCATAAACATCTGTTCGCAGGACGCAGATATGACTGCTCGTATGCTGGCCGCCTTGTTCCTTCATCGATGATGGTCCTTGAAGAGTCCATCCCATTCTTGTGTCAATGACATTTAACGCTTTGTTATCGGCGTCCCACCATCGTTCACTCTGATTGGGCATCAGTTTCCATAACCGGTTAGATCCGATTAGGAGGTTGACCCCCGGTTCAGAGGTCACGCTTGGAAAACTAACCGCATCTGCCAATGGTATGCCTTCTTAAACGATGACTTCGAGAAGTTTCTTCGTTTTCGGACCTTCAATTATGTTGTCGCAGATGAAAGGAACGACGACGGCTTCTATCTGTACTGAAGTGTTCTCATGTTGGCTCCAAGGCGTAACGCTGACAACTTTCGGGCGTCGAGTAAGTTCTGATCGCCGTCGTCCAAATGTGCTGATGACCACATCAACCTCTCGAATCGGAGTTTACCTAAGCTTCTTGCAAACGTCTTCTCGTAGAAACATTGTTTGACTGCCATTGTCCAGAACTCCCCGTACGTAGCAGCAGTGTGTCGGTGTCATCAGCCAAGCGCGGAAGGTCTGAAGAACATCGGTGGCGAGTTCAGTTGCCGTGCTGTTAGTAGCTACATGCATGACAGCATCCGAAGTACTTTCAATTGTTGTACCGGCTCTTGAGGTACACATTGCTGAAGCATGCCGACGTTTGTATAACTGGCACTGCACTTTACGGCGGAAATATCGCACTAGATGTCCTTTCGCTGTACACTTGAAGCATCGACCTTGTGCCGAGAGCACACTGCGTTTCCCTGCAATGCTCAGGTGGCTAGCGCATTCTTCAGTTATGTCGTCAGTTACCGAACAGAAAACGCAGGGCGGGGAAGAAACGTCTGTCCTGTTATGAAGCACCCTGGCAGACGAAGGTGACAGAGGCTTCCGGAAGCTCTGAGTGACATCGCTACGAGTGGTAATGGACCTTTCCAGAAATCGCAGCGCCGCGCTTTCCCCTGACGGATCGGCGCTGGGGCATTATGGGAGAGCGGAGCGCCGGGCGGGCAGAGCAGACGCTTTCCCGCTTTCGCCTGCTTTCGTCACGCGCCGTGAATGGTTTTGAATGGTGTAAGGTGCTGTTGTTGAGAAGAAATGGCTGCTTCTCAGCACTCCGACTTTCATGCACGCAAACTAGACTGTGTTGTTCGTCCCAAATAGCCAGAATCAATGAACATGCTGAAGAAGAAGGAAAGCGGCGGACAAACCTGTTCTATTCTTGGATGTGATAACACGTGAAAGACACCGGACGTTTCGTTTCATTGCTCGGTGCTACTTCAAGACTTGCATTTTTGTGATGTTGCAGCTATGTTTGACCTTTGTTAAGATGCTTGTGTTCTCATTCACTGTGATTACAGGGCTGGGACATTAAACATGAAGCATGCCGTGTAACTACGCGAATTTATAAAGGCGAAAGCCTTAGATGCCCTGTTAAAAAACTCACAGCGTCTCTTATGCATTCGCCGAAGAAGACTCGAAGGCGAAAGCCACCTTATTTTTCTTCTTAGTCAATGTAATAATCCTACTCCGCCAGTCCATGAGTGTCAGCAGGATTTTGTCTTGTGTGCTAACCCGTCTTGCATCGCGGCTGGGGTAGGGGGAGAGCACTAATGTAGCTTGTGTGGGCGGCAAGTGCTGGTGTGACTTGAGGGGGGGGCAAGTGCCGCTTTTGCACCCCCCCTGCCAACGCCCATGCCCGCCACCATTCCACCACCCTTCGAAAGCTTGCTGCACCTAACGAGGTTTTGTACTGCCTCGAAGATCGGAGGTACCTCATGATTCTGCATTGCCTCCGTCATAAGACCACCTTTGACCAAGCTAGGATGTTATGTGATGACGTGATCACGTGAAGTCACGTGACGTCTTGATGAGGTCACAATTTTTGGCGAACTTTGACGTCATATATGGTGTCGTCACCACGTGATGATGAATTTTCGCATCAATCGACGCCGCCGACAAGGGACGTCGACGGTCAAATTTCACGTTTGATGGGGCATCTAAAGTTTCTCCAAAAAACAAAAATTGACCGTCGGTGGCTTTGGCGTCTCGCGGCGGCGGCGTCAACAAGAGTGATGCAAAAATCACCACGTGATGGCGTCACCATATGACGTCGTCCTGACATCACAGATCATCAGAATGTGTGAGGTCATCATGGCGTCTCATGATCACGTCATCACACGACATCGTCGCTTTGCACTGCCTCCGGGATCGGTGGGCCGATCACCGAGGCCTAGCAAAACCAGGTAAGGTGCTGAAAGTTTGGAATGCTTCCGGTCATAGAACCAGTGCAAAACCACGTTAGGTGCAGAAAACATTCCCAAAGGTGCAGGAATACATCGACTGGAGAAAAAGAAGACTGCTTTCGCCTTCAAGTCGTCTCGGCTGAATGCATAAGCAACCCTGCGAGTTTTTTATTGCACTCTTGCGTAGTGTTTATTTTGCTGTTTGCTGCTTGATTATGTTGAATCGGATTTGCTTGTTATTCACCATAAACCTAGAGGAGTCACCTATCTTGGCTTCACGCATCTCATTTTTTGATTCCATGTATCAAGGCAAAGAGGGCGTCGTGACATCACATGTCATGTGATGTCACGACCTCTTCCGATCCTTCCTCTTCAACGTCATTATGACGTCACGAAGTTTTCACAATTCTTGACTCAAAGTAGAGGAACGGAATGCGCTTCAACCATAGAGGGAAAAACAGTCGAGAGTTGTAGTTTAAGCATCCAGATACTGAATGCTTATTAGCATCATGAGAATGCACATGCTACATATTTTTTTCTTATGAATGGGCCTGTGGCAAGTTCTTCAGTTGTTTTGTCCATTGCCCTTTTGGCAAAGGCGACAGGAACAGCTGTATGTTTTTCGGCAGCCGAGGGGCATCTGCATCCAAACGACAAATCACTAGTTAGCACAATAATAAACTGTAATGAAACAAGGGAGCTCAAACAGCAAAATGGAATATTGTGTAAATTATGCACACGAACGCTTATTTTGTTATATATTCCTTAACATTGTTAACTCGGGAGTCACGACCTTTTGCGCAATCAGGTCCAAAATTCTTGAGTTAATTTCCAACTCACGGTACAGAAAACAGGCACGCCACAGAGACACCATGTTTTACGTTGTTCGAAAACAAATACCGGGAAGTCAAATGTGCAGAATATTCTCGCTTCATGCAGTGCGATACTGTGCCGTGATTACGCGATCTCCACACCCGACAGCACTCACTTGATGTCCGCTCTGTGGGCATGTTGGTAGCTGGTTTTCACTACTCAGCGTCCCAAGCGCAAAGTTTCTAACACGCAGCATTTGAAGCGTAGTTGGGCTCGGAGCCATTTATAAGGGTGCGATTTTGACATCGATTATTATGCGCGAAGTGCCATGGTCCTGCGTATCACGCGGAAGCATATCACGAGCGATAGTGCCCAACAAAAAGTACTAATAATGTTTTATTGTCATGCTGACAATAAAACAAGCGAGGAGAGCTTCCGCTACTTGGAAATACGATCAACAAAGCGCAGGGGGACTCGCCGCGATCGCCGTATAGAGCTTTCAATTCAATTAGCCTTTTCGCGGGTACGTGAGCATTTCCCCGTCTCAGTAATAAGTCAAGGATACTTAGTGTTTCCTGGGTATTATCCATTTGAGTGCAGACTGAAGCAGGGTTATCACGTGCGATGTTCGTGCAACGACGCGCTAGTACGACCGCACGCTGGAAACGAGGTGAGCCAATGCCTCCGCGAGCAGACGACACTCCGCCGGCGCTCCGGCTTCCCATAACGCTTTGCGGCCGCCGTTGGTGGCGCGCCGGAATTTCTGGAAAGGTCCATTAACCCTGGAGCCGAGATCTGTGCGCTTCTCTCTCGGCACTCCACTTCGATCCGAAGAAAATGAAGCAAACGCCCCATTTCCTCGTGCGAAGATTGTGTACTGCTGGCGTCCGTCGAAACTGAACCTGACTCAAGGCTCTCTCGTTTATAGCAGTCAACTACGATGTCAGCAGGGATAACTTTCTGCAGTACTTCGCTTAGGATGGCTGCGTATGACGTCGCACTAACTGCAAGGTTCGCGAGTCCTCTCTGGTTCATTTGTACTTCATCGTACAGCTTCCGCAAGGCTGATACGTGGCTCGATGACATGACGGGTTTTAGTGTGCGGAGCCTTTCCAGGTGATTCTGTTGGATTAACTCGGCGTTTCCAAAACACTGTTTCAAAATATCAAGTGCGTCGCGGTACGATGAATCAGTGACCTCAATTCCGGCAACGGCTTGAGTAGCGGCTCCGTAAAGTAGCGAAATAAGGTAGTGGAACCGATCCGCGTTGAACAAGCTCGGGTTATCGTGCACGGAGTGCCGAAACATGGCCCAAAACAGCTGCCATCGAATTATACTGCCTTGAAACCGCAGAAGTTCTAACTTGGGCAATCGTGCCCGAAACTCACGTTAGGTGTGTTGGTTCCCTTTCTGAGGTCGCCGATGGGTCTCCATGAGTGATGGCAGGCGGATGCGCCGTCGAAGCCAGTGAGGAGACCTTGAGCCTGTCCACGTGGAGTTTGAGCGGGGCCAAAGCGCTGGTAGCAGCGTCTTCATATTCCACGACGGAATCCTAGTTTTTTGCCACTTGCTCGTCTGTCAGGAAGGTTTCCAGCTCGGCGTTCATCGCAGCTAACTCCGTCTTGACCGCCTTTAACCGGCTGTGGAGTAAGTGAAGTGTCGAGAGCTCGAACTGTTCTGATTGGATGAGCTGGTTCACCTCGTTCACTATCCTCGTACTCTGAGAGCGACAAGATGTCCGCTTGTTCTTGGCACGCTCCATGACGGTCTGGTTGCAGAGAGACGTCCCAGGTCGGAAGCGACACCTCGTGGGATGAAGGCCGGCTTCCCGAGTCTTCGGAACCAAAAAAGATGTAGGAAATCTCTTCTGCAGCCTTAATTGTCGCACTGCGCAATCCCGTCCCAAAATGACGTACGAAGAGTAGAGTAGACTAGAGTAGATCCTTTGGACCGTGGCACACACCAGTAAAAACTCGTCAAGCCTCTGCCCCACTACCCTTCTTCCTTCTCTTTCAGTCCACGCTGCGCACAATTTCTAACAATTCCAGAAGTCAAAGGGAATGAAGATTGCACTGCTTAACTCTCCAACGTTTCATGCTGGTTTTGGTGTTTCAACTATGTTTAACTGTTTTGCAATTCCTTTGGAATGTTTATTGTCACAGCACAAAACCCTTACCTTGCGCTTCATTTAGAGAACTCGAATATAAGGTACTGCGTGAAATTTTTGTTAACCCAGCTATACATGCATGCAACTGTATGACTGATGGTGAGGGAGAAAGCTATGCTCAAGCGGTTGTCAAAAACACCTATAAGCATAAGTCATTCAATATCCTAGCATTTATAAGGTACTTGAAACGGTTATCTGCACTGTGTACTGGTTTAGGCTACGGTGTTATAAAATTACATGCACCATATTTGAAACAAGGCGCCTTGTACTGAGGCGGCTACTAACAATTATCTGTTACCCTTCCACACAGCACTGCTTTTCCTCCTGAACTTCACTGAGCAACCTGGTTCACACAGCCTCTTTCTGTGTCCCGTTAGTTTGCGCTGCCAATATTTCACTATGAATCTTACCAACTAGCCCACCTTACAACTCTTCTGAGTGAATCTCATCCACCTCCCGGAGCCGTCACACGCACCGTGCAAGCTGTACATGCCACAATGTGCCACATCAATACCCCCCAGCTTGCCACTCATTACCTGAAACTTCAGTGAGGTATCTAATCCAACCACTCACTTTTGTGATAATACTCACCCATGCTGCGTGCAATGGGTTAGGGATGGCTGAAAACAGTGCAGCACTGCTAAGACCTGCAGTGAATAGCAGATTTACAGCTACATAATAGATAACACCCTTTACGCAGACACCTTAAATAGGTCTTCTAATACTCTTAAAGACTTGTTCTACCATCTCAATATATTTGGACAAAATCGGCAATCAGAGTCCCACTCAGTGCCCTTCTGTGGCTTTTGTGTCGTGCTTATAAGTAACGAGTGAATGACTAGCATGGCGATGGATGAAAGAGGCTCAATACATAATGCAGCGGAGATTAAATAAAAGTGAAAGAGCAAAAAGCAAGGTAAGCAGACCGGAGGAGTGTACAGCGGAAGCTTCAGGAGAGTCGTGGTGGAAATGCAGTGCTGATGAAGCCTATAGACCCATTGTGCGTGCGCTACTTTGCCCAACTTTCTTCATTCCTACAAGTACAGGGCCCTTGCACTATCACTTCTTCCATCCTTCCAAGGCGCAGCTGGGGAAAGTTTGCTCTTCGGCACAGTTTAGTCATGTAATGCAATGCACAGGTGTGCACCACGCGCACAAAATAATTAGTATTTTACAGAATTGCCGCACTTCAGCCGGAGTCATTTGCTAAATTCCTATGTGTACGTATGTATGCGGGGCATCATGCCATTAAAGAAGCATCCAGTAATGTCTGAGTGCTAGTGAAAATGCCTCTAAAACTGTACAGACGTTTCAAAAGTGCAGAATGATACGAATACTGTAGAACATTCTCGCAGTAAGGTGCCTCATATGAAAACTGAGGTGGTACTTATAGTCAGCAGGAAATACTTGTACCCAGAGTACATAGCTGTTGCCGAATGAATGAAATTTCTAGAACTCGCTGTTAATGACAAACTGCAGAGCCTCGTTTGTAAGTAATGTCATGCCCATGAAACACGAGCCCTGATGGCAGGTGCGCAACTGACATAATATTCAGATGGCAGCAAGGTGGTATTCATATACCCGAAAGGAGTCACGTTTAACCAAGCTCCAAACGCTTATGACCAACAAAGATATCATGAGTGAATGCTAGGCCAAGAGATTTTGTGAAATATGATGCACACTTTCAGAGAAAAGACTATCACATAATAATAGCAGACGAGTGAAGGAAAATTTGTAGCGCAAAACCAACACGTGTACAACAAGGAACACGGGACTGGCGTTTTTTTTTAAATGCGAAGCATTTCTTAGCGAACTTCGGCGACTTTGAGCGTATCTATCTATCTATCGATCTAGCCGCCTACGACTTTGTGCTCTCCTGGCCGTATCGTTAATGGGATTTGTACCAAAATCGGTATGGAATAACATGACTGTATGACAAACATGAATGACTGGTCATATCATGAAAATCATGACTAACCTGTCATGAAAAGTGTGATTTACATGCCAGGGCCATTGTGCTCCTGAGGCCGTTTTCTTAACTTGATATATCCAAAAATTAGTACGATGAGACACTTATGCATGACCAACATAAATGGCAGGTGGTAATATGAAAATCATGACCTCCATGTCATGTCTAACATGATTTACATGCCACGCTCATGGCGCGCTGACGGCCGTTTCGTTAGCTTGATATACACCAAATTTGGTATTGCGTGACGTGACTGTATGATGAACATAAATGCCAAGTGGTAATATGGAAATCATGACATGTGATGTGCAACATGACTTGCATGCGACGCTCATGTCACGCTCGCGGCCGTTTCGCCAGTTTGATATACACCAAATTTGGTATTGCGTGACGTGACTGTATGACGAGCATAAATGACAAGTCGTAATATGGAAATCATGATATGTCATGTGCAACATGACTTGCATGCTACGCTCATCGTACTCCCGTGGCCGCTTCGCTAGCTTGATATACACCAAATTTGGTATTGAGTGACGTGACTGTATGACGAGCATAAATAACAAGTGGTAATATAGAAATCATGACATGTCATGTGCAACATGACTTGCATGCCACACTCATGACGCTCTCGTGGCCATTTCACTAGCTTGATATACACCGCATTTCGTACTGAGTGACGTGACTGCATGACGAGCATAAACGACAAGTGATAATATGGAAGTCATGCCATGTCATGTGCAACATGACATGCATGGCACGCTCATGACACTCTCGGGGCCATTTCGCTAGTTTGATATACACAAAATTTTTAAGGCGAAATCCTTTAATGTCTCATGCTCACGTCCGTCCGTCCGTCCGTCCGTCCGTCCGTCCCTCCAGCCGTGCCCTGGCACGGTGCCAGGTGGACGCCGGGGCGCGCAAACGAACGCCGGTCGCGTTCGGCTCTACTGCGCTCGCACGTAGCTTGCGTAACGTCGCTTTGCCCAACGTCTCTAATCATGCAAAGAGGGAGACGCGCGCATCACGTTTCATTCTGACCGACCAAGCCTCAGGGGGCACAGGCGTTTGAGGAACACACTTTGGAATGGACAAAGTGTCGGTCAATTTAAACGCTGGAACGCGGATGGCGTCTGCATGATGCGCAAAGCGCGAGAATACGAACGCATGCGAAACGGAGGCAGATTGGTCTCGCGTCTCACTGCGATTCGAGGTAAAAAATTAAGCGAACATAAGTGGTAGGTGCTAACATAAAAATCTTGGCATGCATGTCATCCACGATGTCATTTATATGCCAGGCTCATGGTGCGCTTGCGTCCAGTTCGCTAGCTTGATATGCACCAAATTTTGTATTGCGCGACGTGTCTGTATGACGAACACATGTGACAGGTCCTAACATGTACATAATGACATGCATATTATCTACAGCATGCTTTGCTCCTTGCTGGCTGCTTCGCATTACATCGATTGTCACAGTGTGTGGGATCTGCCGTTTTTTTTGTTCGAGTCGATTTATCCCAATAGACACTGAATTGCTGTGCTGCTTCACTACAAAGCCCACCGTGGAAAAAAGTAGCCCATACTATTGGAAGCGAATAAGGAAGTACTATCGCTTTTCTAAAAACAAGCGGAGAATTAACGAGATATGTGCAGTATTGTCAAGCGATTTCTAAGCGACCTATGTTTCAACCACCTCGGCGACATTCCAATCAGCGCTAGGGACGAAACAAACTTTTCTTGTAAAAGTACCTGGGAGGGCAAATAGTGCACTAAAATGATTGCCCACAATATTCTACAACAGACTGAAGGGGTTAAATGTAGTACACCAAAGTGTGGCTGTACATCCAGAAACAGAGCTCATGCACAGAAAACAACTCTTCCTCAGGCCCTTGGAAAAGAATTTTTTAACTACAAGGGGGGGAGGGGAGACTTGCAGGAAGCCTGGTCTATTTTAGAGAAACAGTTAACTTATTATTTCTGGTAAAACACCCCCCTTCCATCAAAAGTTGCGAGGGCATAGCCGCTTTCTGGCCACGCTCCTGCTCTTTCTATTGACATCTCTAAGTGAATGAGAACTGACTAAGATCACCAACTGTTTTGTATTTTTTGTTGCATCTTTGGGTTTATATTTCAGCAAACACTGGTAATATATTTCGACAACTGGTAATTACCTGATGCATAGTTGTGTCATCAACAGCCGCACCGCTGGTACCAGCACTAGCAACCACTGCAATGCAAAATACCAGAAAAATCTAGTCACATTTAGAGGCCGCCTGGTCAGTAACACAGTAAATGGAAGCAAATTCATCAGTGTTGCAAAACAAAAAATTACACACAAAAGCAAGCTGGGCCTCCGACAACTTGACCTTTCAGTTGGCCCGGTGAAGTTTTGCAAGTAATGTGCACCCTCACTCCACCCTTAAATGTGCATAAGTTATCGGGCACTACATGTTGAGTGAGTGTTACCCAATTACTTTACGTACATTTGGGAATTACTGCTGCTTACTTAGCATGTACCAACTGCTTCGATAACGAATTGAATGATGAGAGTTGAACGATTCCCAAAGTTTAAAATAAAATGCACAGCTCATAAAGTTATTATTGAGCTTCAATTTCAATGCACGAGGGCGTGAATAAAGACTGCGCGGAGTACCATTGAATTTTAAGTCAAGTTGAACAATAATTAATGTTACTTTTAGGAATCATTCCAAGTGAATGTGCCCGTAAGTAGCTTAGTTTATGTCATGCATTGCAATATGCGAATTAAAAAAATGAAATTAGTAAATTACTAGTAATTTTAATTTGCACTGAATTTGTGACATTCATGAAAACTTAACATGCTCATTCCAGGTGGTTCTTATAAATTCCTTTGAATAACTACATGTTTAGGGCTTGACAAACATAATTATACGGCTATGGCCTGCTGCGTCTGGTGGCTGCTGGACACAGCTCGAATAACAATGTGCACTCAAGCACAATTAACAAGGTCAACAAGTTGGCTAGTTGTTAATGTTCCATTGACGTTATAGAAGCACGAAAACACACGGACAAAGTAGTAGACACAACGAGCGCTCACTCGCAACTAAAATGTTTATTCGATGAAACATAGCAAGAAGAGAACTCAAATGAACTGCGCAGTCGCCGCCATATAGAAAACATGCCAACTTGTAAAAAAGCATGAAAAAGAAAAAGTGCGATAAACTAATTTAGCATCTTAACGTTGGAAAAGCAGCAAATAGGCATGACAGCATATCTTCCAAAAAACCTTCAGACGCCAAAAAAACTAAAATGTCTATGTAGCCCGCCTCCAAGAACTGAGTTCGCTTCACGATAACGCCACTGAAGGAGAGCTGACACAACTTTCACCAGCCTTCTTAATCTAGAGGGATTCCATAGTTTTGTGCGCTGTGTCACACCTGTGCCTATACATAACTGTCGTCTGATGAAAAAGTGGCGTGCACTTACAGGCCTTGCAGTGGGCGGCTAAATAAGAGCAATAACTAGCATTTGAATTATTTATGCTTCCTGAGGCACATGTTTAGGCAACGTGCCTTCTGCCCAAAGTCTACAAGCCGATATGTCACAGGGATTTTATAGACAACGCCGGAGGCACATGGCACAAACTGATTATGTTGTTTCGTGCTACATTCCGTTTTTTGTGAAGTAAGACTGCTTTCAAGTTTCTTGTGAACAGCAGCACAAATCTTTCTAACTTTGTTAGGCGCAGGGAACACCACCTGTATTCTGTAATGGGCACCAATATTTTTTTAGACTATGGTACAGCTTATGAGCATAGGGAATGACAGCAATGTTTCTTGTTTTGTCTTGGTCTTTGTGTTGTGGTGCAAACTTCTCTATAGAAACCCACAAAGCGGACATGCCCTTCAGAGCAAATGTCTGAATAGGGAACATGGCAATGTGTTGTTTCTAGCTATCGTCAGAGGTACCTATGTACACTTAACATTCTAGAACCTTTCTGTACTCAAAATTCCGAAGCTGTTGTTGACCATCATAGAGATAGAAATCCAGGTGCATGCTCTGCTTTCAGTATTGATATTAAAGATGTTTTTTTAACGTGATAGCGTTAAAGAGCTCGTTTCGCAGAAATTCCGGCGACGGCGGCGGCGTCGTTGGTTGTGAGCGAAAAATCATCATCTTGTCCATGACCGAAAAATCGAGAATGATGCAAATAAAATAAATAATAAAAATTTCCGTGTCCGAATGAGGATCGAACCTGGGTCGTCTGCGTGGCAAGCAGGTGTTCTACCACACAGCCACTATTCTGCTTGTGATTACATATTAAATCACTTCCTCTGGTTGGAATTGCAGTGAAAATAACTTTCATGCTTTACAAACACACGCGTCCTGTATACAGGCGTCACAATACAACATGTAATATCTCAGTAATATTGCGTGGTACAAGCGTGCATAGCCATCGGGCGTCAGAAGATGTGAATATCATAACGACATAGTGGTTCAAAGCCGTGTACCCATTACAAAAGGCACGCACGTTACTGCACGTATTCCCACGTAGTGGGTGCATAGCAACTTCGAAAACATTTCCCGCATTTACCGCGCATAATTGCTCGTGGTTTAAAGCATGCTACGCATTACATAGTGTGCACTAAGGGATGGAAGTACGGACTAGGGACAGGATATCGCTATCGCGTTCAACTCTTAAATGCGAAGCTTAAGGGTCCCCCAATTTATTATTCCTTGTTACATGATCGTCTTTAACTAAATGTGAAGCAATGCATAGGTGAGGATAACGACAAACTTTGTTTCCGCAATGAAGCCGGCATCAGTGTTGAAAGTTTTATGGAATCAGTCTTTTTACCTTGTGTCGAACCTTGTAGAATGGGATTGAAGTTTTGTTTGTTCATGCAGACGTCTATCTATCTGACATCTCTCTGAGCAAATTTGACAAGATGCTGGCACAATCTGAACAGCCTAAGTAAACGAATCTTCCACTTTGTTGATCATTTATTTTTTATTTTATTCCAAAGCTTGACATCGGAAGGTTCATAGTAGATATTCTGAAGGTTTTCAGGGAAGTGAGTTTTGCTCTAACCTTCACGTTTAAACCTCCCAAAGACGAATGCCTACAGTTTCTGGATCTGTAACTAACCTCTGCATCTGACGACATGTGTTACATGTTCTACCCCAGATCAACAAAACCAATCCCAAGTTACAGGTCTTCACATTCTAAAACAATTAAAGATGGTATCGCTCTTTCTTGCTTCCACTCAACACTCAGAAAATCATGTAAGCACCTCTTCAGTCCCAGCTTCTCCTTTCATTTACACCTACTGTTGGTTTCCGCTTTCCCGCCTCACTACTTGATTGCTCAATGTGAAAAGCTTTTCAAGCAGGTAAAGGTGAATTTTGCACCACAACACGAAGAGCAAGACAAAAGAGACATTGCTGTCATTCCCTATGCTCACAAGCTTCCACATCGTCAAAAAAAAAAGATGGTGCCCGCTACGGCGAACACGTGGTCTTCAGTGCACATAACAAAGTTGGAAAGATTTGTACTGCTGTTCACAACAAACACGACAGCAGTTTTACTTCACAGAAAAGAGAAGGTAGCACGAAATAACATTATCATATTGTGCCATGCGCCTCCGGCTTTGTTTATAAAATCCCTGCGACCTGTGGGCTTTTACACATTGGGCAGACGGCATGTTGCCTAAACACGTGCCTCAGGAAGCATAAGAAAAATTCGAATGCTAATTATAGTTCTCATTTAGCCGCCAACTACATTAAGTGCACGCCTCTTTTTCATAAGATGACAGTTATTTATAGGCACAGGGATGACATGGTGCGTGAAATGGAAGCCCTCTTCATTATGAATGCTGGTGAAAGCTGTCTCAGCTCTCCTTCAGTGGCATTATCTTGAAGCGAACTCAGTTTTTTGGAGCCAGGTTAAAAGATACTGTGGTCGTTTTATGGTTGATTCACATGCGCATTTTCTCATGCATTATCCGTTACCTCTAAATGAGTGAGTAAACTTCCTTTACATGAGTTTCACACCAGAGCAGCCGGAAGGTGGGTAAAGGTTTCGGACCGCGAAGGGTTAAAGGCCAACAACTGTGATTCAACTAATGTCTAATAGTAAAATTACAGTTGCATCACCATGCCACAACTGTTGTGAAAATTAACCACAGTGTTCTTAGCAAAATATGTGATTAATGCATTTTGAAAGGGAGCCTGATGATAATTACAAGCGGCACTGAAGTGGAAAAGAATGGGTTCTGTGTAGGAATAATAATCCTCGTACAATAGCATAAAGGCCACTTTCACCACCAGAAAATGGCTTAGGAAGACCGAAGGTGACATAAATGAAAAAATAGGTTGTACCAGTGACTTGTTGCCACACAAGCTTGCGAGTATTTCATTTTAAAATTTCCTAGTGAACAGTACAGTAAACATTAAAGAGTAAACAAAGACGTAAAACATGATTTTGTCAAAGTTAACAGCTGCTAGTGTTTGTAAAAACAGACCCTGACACTTGACAGCGCTTCAAGGCAGGAATATAGCATGGCAGTGCAGCGTATATACCAGTGTCGTAAATCTTGCAACACTTTTGTGAAGCTTAATGCTCATAAGTATCAGTTCTTTATTTCCTTCTGGATAATGCCTTGCTGCTGCGTGGTATAACCTGGATGCCTATTAAGTAGTGGGCTCATTGCATTCCTCCTGTGGACGCTTCCACAGCTTCCTTAATAGCATTCCTAGCTCGCTTTTTTCATTTGAGCTGTGTAGAACAATTGCAATTATATTTGCGAACATAGGTCGCCCAACTCACTCATGAGTCGACTTACTCAGAACCAGATCGGGCCATGATTCCGAGTCCTAGTGAGTAATATTTTGGTGAGTTTGAGTCCGGGTGAGAAATATTTTGGTGAGTCTGAGTCCGAGTGAGTCCGGTTGAAGTACATATTGGTGAGTCTGATTTTGAGTGATTCGAACGCGCAAGATACATTTTGTCTGAGTGAGATCCACATTTAATTGCTGACTTATGGTCGTATCTAATCAACTTCAGCTTTACTATCAGCGTTATATCAGCCACTTCTTACGGAAGCCATCGCGCTTACCTTCGATAGCGTAAAACATGCAGAACCATTTGTATTGTAGTTGTAACAGTTATAGGCACGGAAGAGCGGCACCACACACCGCAGAAAACAAAGTGCGCGCAGCGTTCGCTACCCGGAGCCACGGCGAAAAATGGCGCGAGCGCAAAAAGAAAAATACCAGCACAACGCAAGATTCACGCGTATCCAAGGGCAACTGCGAAGGAGGCCAATCGTCGTGCAGGAACATTGGGTACAGAACGGGAGGAATCTAAAGGGGCGAAGAGGGAGAGAGGAGGTCGCGCGTGCGGCGGCGAGTACAATGGGTTGCGGTACTTTCCCAAGATCAAGGGGCTTTGAGCGGGTCTATGAACCGCAAGCCGCTGTTTTGTACCTGAAGCGAGCCCGAGACCGCTCGTTTGCTGTTGGCGGGTCAGCGTCTCTTTTCTTTAGTTTGAAGCAATGCCTGCGTAAAACGCTGTAAACTGATCAAGCTGACTAGGTAGGTCATCAAGGAAGACGTTTCACGAGAGGGTACCCCGAAATTGTATAAATTTTGGTCGTTTTACTAGGAAATTAGCAGTGTGGTATGATTTGATCGGAATCGCCAGCATTTTCGTTGGCTCCCATACAAAATAAACTGGAAGGGCAGGCTGAGCGTAATTCTTCGCTGTCATCATATGTTGGCAGTATATCTGACTAGACTGCAGCCTTTCTGTGTCTGATTCCGCGGCGGCAGATCCCCTGCGCGAGGTGGCACTGGTGTAGCATCAACAGCATCGGCATGCAATAAATCGGGAGATACGCTCACGTTTCCTCACGAGTGCAGGTGCCACAATGGATGTGCTCATTACGGGCTACCCTGTGGGAAAGTCCAGTGGCGCTGTACCAGTGTCATACATAAGTTTATGACCAGTGTGGCGAAGAGTACTGGGAGGCTGGCACTCTGCACGACGCACGCTCGACGCTGCTGCGCGGCACACCCGTTTTGGGCCGAGATCGAGCTTTTAAATTTCTTTTTAGTATTCTGGTAAGGGCCAGATCCCAATTCTGACTTCAACACGAGCACTACAACGCAATAAAGTAATTAAAAAAAACTCGAACGCAGCCCGTCGACGGCCACTACAATGTGAAACTGACACGCTACCATACACCACACTTCAAAAAATAGGCGTAGTGTTTTTACTTTATACCTGATTCCGGTGGGCCGTCTTTTCATCACCTTGTTTAGAACTGCAGCTTTTTGTATCTCGGTACTCGCGACAACCTAACAGAAGCAAGTTAATACGTTTGTTAGGTGTTGCCCGGGATCAAAACGTCCATCTGGCAAGTTTTATAGAAAAAAATATTAGCGTAAGCACAGATGTGAGGCGCATTCAACGTGCAAGCAAACTTCCATGCGGGTACACTCGAACGTACGTGGGTGTGCTGAGTTCAGCCGACGATAGTTGGCCTCTACCGGAAGTGAGTCATCTTTTCGAAAACTCGCAATAAAGTTTTTACATGTTGCAGCCAGTTAATTTAACTGCAACAACTGTTAAATACAGTGTCAACGGGAACAAGCGCATCAAATCAAAACAGCGCTCTTGGTTTATGTCGGCTATTAGCCAATAATCTTTGGCGAGGACGGATGACAGAAACGTGACGTCCAACGACAGACGTCCGCCCACCGACCAGAGTGAGAAGTGTCCTCTGTTTGAAATGAGGGAACCTGAGGAAAGAGCAACTTCGCACTCTGCTTGTAGCCTTTACGCGGCGCGCACTGCTGCAATATTCGGTTGAGCAGTTCAAAGCTGTGTCTGCTTTTCGCATGGTTTGTTTTTTCAACAAGCCCTAAAGGGTGGGTGCTTCATGTCATTTTTAATAACATATATCTGGGCATATGTACGAACAGTTCTCGTATGGCCTGTAGCCAGGCTGCTATAGGCTTCCAGCGCTGGAGTTTGTGTTGACCCGTAGCGCCGCCCTGGCGGCCCTGTTGCAATACGGGTAGTAGGACGGCGATCAGTACCGCGGTCGACTGCGGGGATCGGCGCCCCAAAAAAAAACGCTGTGATCGAAGGTACTGTTGCGTGTACAAGTGCCACACAGAAGAATGATACCACCCAAATGTAATCTTTTAATCATTCCCGTCGAGGCCGTACGAGAAAGAGCGGCGGCAACGCTGGATCTGTAAAACACAACAAAACTTTTACTTAGGAAGCACGTAACAGCTTAGGTAGGTAGAATCGCATTGAGAATCGCGCATTTCATTTCAATAAATTGCCACGTAGACAGTTCTAAACACGCAAGCAAGAAGAAAATACTGAAAAAATGGCGTGGGCAAAGCAATTCATTTTTTGCGCACACAGTATCTTATGAACACATGGCTCGGATACCTCTAATGCCTACCTCCAAAAATTTCCTCAACGGGCTCCTTTACTGACGTGTCAGGTTTAGATGGCGGCCGACCCCAAGTTTGTAATCATTCTGTTGACGACGGCGAGTCGGCACCGTTTACCCAAAGTACGACCGCTGCAACGTGTGTGCATTTCCACTCACGCCGGCCTTGCAAGTGCAGGTTGACGCGGACACCTCGCGCTTCGCTGTCATCTACAAAGAAAGTGAAATGAAGATTGGTTAGGAGGATACTGTTCAAAACACCGCAAATAAAATCGCGAAACAAAACGGCTTCTTACCTGCGCGTTAACACGCTACGAGAGCTGTAACTAGTGGTTGTGTAAGACTGATCTGCTTTTAGTACTCATACACTGTTCGTAACACCGCGAAGAAATACGCGATACGAAAGAGACTCTCACCTGTGAGTTGACGAACTACAAAAACTTTAACCACCGATTATGCACGAGTGTTCTGCTCTAAGCACTGTTCAAAACATCGAAAACAAAAGCGCGAAAAGAAACGGCATCTCACCTGCGCGTTAACACGACACGAAAGCTGTAGCTGCCGATAACATAAGTGATATAATCGCTCAAATGAGCTGCCACTTCGCCGAACGGATCCTCAGTTATGTTGAGATAATCATCATTTAAATGGGCAACATAACGTGCAGACAGCCGAATGGGTCGAGCTTTTGCATGCGCAATTCCAACAAACACTTACCTGTACTTTCCCGTCGTACGATGCTTGTTGGACTTGCGAGTGGCATTTGGCTGAAGTTCGGGAATGTGAGTTGATACCACAAACAGTTTCCTCGACAGAGTAAACATAGTTTACAGTGCAGAGCTTGCGTCCTTTCGGCAGCGCACTGTCGAGAAAGCACCCTTCCGCGAACACGACACTGCCGAAGCCGCACTGCAAGAAAACCGGTGGCATCATTGCTCGTTCGCTCTCCAGTCGCAGCTCCCGATCTGTTGCCTTCGACAATGCGCATAAACTCGATGTTCTGTGCTGTAAATTTCTCAGAAAAAACGCACACGGCACAAAAGCAGACACAGCCGATAACATGTCGCGAAACGTTCCGTATGCGCTTAAACGTGGCTTAGAAGCCCTGTCCTACTAGGGCTTTTTCAGCCAACTCGTTTGGGGGGCGCCACGTGTGCGTTTTCGACGCGCCATCTGGGCAGGGCTGGTTTTCTATAGACTTCGTCTCGCATGCTCTGGGAGTACGGCTCGTTGGCCGCGAAGTCTTCCAAGGATTACTCAGACACGTACCGGCGAAGTACTATGAAGACCACGTACTGGCCGTCCAGCGCGCCCGCGGTCGGGCTGGTAGGCCTGACTTGTCAGTCCCTTCGTGGGAGTAGCCGGGTGCTCGTTTTATTGCGTTTTTCTGGACAAAATAAATGTTTATTCACTCACTCACTCTCTCGCAAAGCAGGTGCCTGAAAGAGTTTTTCGAGCTGTGTTCCAATGTTCTAGCTTTGGAGCGATCGCCAGTTTGGAGGGCGCTAGCTCGCTCAAGGGGTCGTTTTTCCTTGCACTAGTATTAGGGGCGAGGCACCTTAGGGTCTAGGCTTGACGGCGTGTCATGACGTCATAATGGTCTGGTGTTATCAGCGTGTCATGTGATCGTCACGGTCCATCATTAGAGGGTGTACGCAACAAATATTAGGTAAACCGCACCACTCGCCATCGGTTCATACTATGCATATTATGAGTTCAAGTTTCGTCAGTGCTGCCTGAAACACTATGGTTGGCTTAGGAGTGGTGTCAGAATCCCAGAAGAAATTTGCCAAGTCACCCAAGTTTCTTATCGAAAACCAGAGGCATGAACGTGCATCTCAACGGTAAACTCATCAGTTTGAAATACCACTTCTTGAAATAGATCTGCAAAGTGATGGTGGGTTAGTGGACCGGTGGCGAATAAAGCAGTAAAGTATCAAGATTTTGCAATGGGAAACACTGGCGCACGCTGCATGATTCGCCCCTCCCCAGGATTTACGTTAGTGGAGCTGAAAAACCTTTCCCTACATGCCTCTTCGCCACAATTTTGAAACCCCCTGCCCCCCTTCTTTCAGGTGCGAAACACTTCAGGGGCTAGGCTTGTTAATGTCCCTGTCGTCATGGTGTGTCATGTAGTCACGGTCTACCATAAAATCGGGTAGGCGCCAGAATGTGTAAATTCCCCTACTCGCTACTGGTCCACTAAAGATGAAGAACGCAACAGTTTGCCCAACAAATAGCCGACGACGTTTGTGGAGCAGTAAGATCCTTCCTTATATGCCACAGGGAACTGAAACCGGATATGTAGGGAAGAGGAACTTGGGGTAAGCTGTATTCTGACGCAGTTTTTCAGATGACGCGAGTGGGGCTGAAACACATTTCCCTACATGCCCGGTGGCATCACTAGTGCCTCGGCCAAAACAATTTCATTCCTCCCCAAGTTTCAAGTTAGTGGAGCTGAAGCACCCACCCGTACATGCTTCGCCCCTCCCCTATTTTTAAAGACGATAGTCTTTCTTGGGATACTTCAACGCAAAATTTTGGTCTGTCTGTATGTCTGTCTGTCTGTCTGTCTGTCCGTCCGCAACCTGATTCAGCTACACGGCCAAAGATTAACTACTTTCTGAACGCCCTAGCCATCTTGAACTGGTGTTTGCGTTCATATTTGTGAACATATTCTATCAAAAAGCAAATAATTCGCATACCTGAGGCGAAACATTAATATGTAAGTGTCAAGACGTGTGCTCTTTTATTAGAAAATACATAGGTACGCAATTCTAAAGACTCTAGTGCTTTTTAGGCTGCGCTGAAAGTGCGACGCTGTGCACGAACTGCGACGCTTTGCACGTAAAAGCCCTGTGCCGACGATAAGGTGCTGCCGCTGGCAGTGACCCTTGGTCACGGTGTAATGCCCTTGGTTCGGCACAAGCTCATGTTTTAGATGTGAAGCATCTTATGGCGAAGCTTAATCCGGTGGTGGTGTGCGGCGTGACCACCCCTACTGCACATGCGCAACCCCTTTAAAAAATAAAAATGAAAAACGTCCTCTCCCCCTCTCTCTCCTCTGGGCATCCCTCCCCGCGGCAACCACACCCTCACTGCGCATGCGCCACCCCTCCTCTCTCCCCCTCCAACGCTCTCCTCTCTCATCTAGGCATTCCTGCCCGCGGCGTCCACACTCCCACTGCGCATGCGCGTCCCGCTCTCTCTCCTCTCCTACGTTCCACCGTCTCTCCTCTAGGCATCCCTGCCCGCGGCATCCACACTCCCACTGCGCATGCGCGTCCCTCCCTCTCTCTCTTCTCCTACGCTCCCCACTCTCTCGCCTCGCGACGTCGACGCAGGCAGCGTCTGCTAGCGAGTTTCTTGGTTGAAAAAACTGACTGCTCGCGCTGCACAACCGTTCACTGGCCACCCCGTATATATGGCACTGGATCTTCACCTGCAAGGTGGTGCCGGTGGGAGATTTCTCGTGTGCGTTGTTGGACAATAAAAATTCGCAGCGTGGGCCTTAACTAAAAGCGGACTGCGGGTATCTGTGTCCAGTCGGAGTCTTCTGTCTCTCATTGCCCATTAGCAGCGATTGGCATGTTCCAGTAGGAAACACCGCTCCATCACTGCGTGCTTTGCGCCGCCTCAGTTTTCTCTCCTGCGCAACGCTGCGATGAGCGCCAGCGTCAACGCCGCCGCCAGTGTAAGCGTTAGCGCCTGCAGCTTCGCATTACACATGGTTCCCTTTAGCGGGAGATGGCGTAATTTTTTTCAATGGCGTCCATATCTCGCGCAGCGCCTCCTCTATTTTATCAATGTCATCCAGATGCGGCCAATTCAACGTAGAGTAGGCGCTGTCTGAGGCAAGGCAAAACATGGTAGTACAGCCGGCACAAGACTATCGTCTTTCGACGACATTTGCAGCGAAGCACGCAGATACGCGGCCAATTTTTTGCTTGGGCTGCGGCCGGTCGTATTTTGAAGCGTTAGGCAGCGAGGCTTGCTTTAGAAAGCGTTGCCATTGTTCTTAAACGTTCAAATTTTCGCAGTAGTGGGAAATTTGGCTTTGTTGTTGTTTAGGCGTCGGTATTGCCTCCAAAGCGAAGGAAAAATAAAAGGAGCACTGTTCGTTCGGCACATATGTGGTCATTTTATCGCGATGTGTGGGCTGGGCACGCCAAGTCGCTCAGAACTCTTAGGACACGGAAGGGATA
>JALIZH010026221.1:0-16135 GCA_030522465.1 Rhipicephalus appendiculatus
GACCTTCAAACAGAACACGAAATAAATGCGATAGTGAGATGCTGCTAAGTAGTTTCTTGTGAACTTTTTTCACTTAAAGTACAGACGGCAAAAAACTACACAACTGTAATGAAATGCGAAACAGCACCAGAAGTGTACTTTTGTCCTGTGTACCATCATTCGAGTAGTTTTAGCTGTCAGTGAAGTTAGCATTGTAGTGTAAAGGGGTGCAAATTTTAGTATGATTAACCTTGGAGTTAAACGCATTTCAATGGAGGCGTAATTGCTTGAGGCCCACGTACTTAGCTTTAGGTGCGTGTTAAAGAGGAAAGGCCCCAGGCGGTCCTAACTTTCCGAAGCCCTCCCCCACGGCGTCTCTCATAATCGTATGGTGGTTTTGGGATGTTACGCACCAACAGTTATTATCACTTACAACACATAGAACACTAGCTTCTTCATCGACCACAGCTGTTCTGTTTAGGACTGAAGATTGGGCGACTTGGTATTGATTCATGGCAAAATTAAACAGTGCACTTGTAATGACGACAATAGAAGACGTGGACAAAGTACCAGCCTGTTTACCTTGTGAGAAATTGTGTCAACAGTCAGAATACTGTGTGCTGATCATAATGGTATTGTCTGTTGGGATCGTAAAAACACGCAAGTTACTATACGAACGCACGATGGTGTCGAAATGCCAAACTTTACTACAATGAATGGTTAAAAATAACGTCGTGCATTTAGGCAAAGTCTCCCACACACTTGCAAAAAGCCTAAGGACGTAGGCAGGAAGCGCCTATGAGCGATGTTAACTAGGCCTTTGTTTGCAAACAGAAGCGAGTATCTAAGAAAGATTCCTTTCAGGAGAACTAACTCACCGACGTGTCAGTACTCTTCTGTGTAGCTTTACCGACTACCAATGACTGCCTTCTCTCTGAACTGGCATGTATGTTGGAGCAAGTGAAGTATTGTCTCGCTTCAGCTTTTTCAGGCGTAGAGGGATACTTCCTTTACTCAGTGGCGACTAATATTTTGATGAGCAGCGATGGCGTAGTGGTTAGAGCATCAGCCTCGCATGCAAGAGGTCCGTGGTTCGAATCCCGGTGCCGGACAATTCCCAACCGGATTAAAAAAAAATCCGCGTGATGGTGGAATTGTGTAAAAAGGCCTGGGGTGCAGCCTCACTGGCGACCACAGCCAGCAATGCACTCCCTCACCAGAGCAGGATTGGCCACCCTGGTGCAGTATTTGGCCACTACCTCCCACATGAATACACCAATTAACCCTCGGCCCTCAGTCCCCAGCGGCTGCGAAGCAACTGACCAAGGCGGCGGTCAGACCTGCGACGCAGCGGAGGGTGCTAAGAATCTCTGGGTCCGGACAGGCCGCCATTGGAATCTGAACTTGGCTACGTTTAACGCCAGAACTTTATCTAGCGAGGCGAGTCTAGCTGTACTATTCGAGGAATTAGAGGGTGTTAAATGGGATGTAATAGGGCTCAGTGAGGTTAGGAGGACACATGAGGGCTTATACAGTGCTGAAGAACGGACACGTCCTATGCTATCGTGGCTTAGCTGACAGAAGAGAACTAGGGGTGGGGGTTCCTTATTCATAAAAATATAGCTGGTAATATAGAGGAATACTATAGCATTAATGAGGGGGTGGCATGTATCGTAATTAAGTTTAATAAGAGGTACAAGATGAAGGTGGTACAGGCCTACGCGCCTACATCAAGCCATGATGATCAACTGGTTGAACGATTCTACGAAGACGTAGAATCAGCAATGAGTAAGGTAAAGACACAGTATACTGTACTGATGGGCGACTTTAATGCAAAAGGTAGGCAAGAAGCAGGCTGGAGATCATGCAGTTGGGGAATATGGCATCGGCTCTAGAAACGCCAGAGGGGAGTTACTAGTAGAATTCGCCGAACGCAATAATTTACGAATCTTGAATACCTTCTACAGAAAACGGGCTACTCGTAAGTGGACGTGGAGGAGTCCTAATGGCGAAACTAAAAATGAAATAGACTTCATAATGTGTGCCCACCCGGGCATTGTACAGGATGTGGAAGTAGTTAACAAGATCCGATGCAGTGACCACAGAATGGTAAGATCTAGAATTCACCTAGACTTGAGGTAGGAAAGGCGAAACTGATACGCAAGAAGCCGATTAATGAACTAGCTCTTAGAGGGAAAGTACAGGAATTCAGAGTTTCACTCCAGAATAGGTACGCGGCTTTAACCGAGGAAACCGACCTTAGCGTTGACGCAATGAATGATAATCTGACTAGTATCATTAAGGAGTGTGCAGTGGAAGTCCGGGGTACAGTCGTTAGACAGGACACTGGTAAGCTATCCCAAGAGACGAAAAACCTCATTAAGAAACGCCAAACCATGAAAGCCTCAAATGCAAGTGTAATGGACGAGGACAGGCAGCGGACCAGAGCAGGCCCGAACAAGACGCGCAGTGAAATGCCAGTCAGCAGCATCGGGGAGTACCGTCTGGGTACGAGTGCGTCATGGGACGAGTACGTGGAGCGTCTTGAAATGTACTGCGAAGCCAACAAGCTTTCAAAAGATGAAGAAAAGCGTGCAGTTTTACTCAGCTCCTGCGGAGAAGAAACGTACAGTCTCATCGTGACGCTGGTCAAACCCGAAAGGCCGACGACCGCAGCCTACGAGAAGATCAAGAAAGCAGTCCGAGAACACATGCATCCCAAGCCATCAGTGCTGTACGGTAGATTTTTATTTTACAAGCGTAACCAAGCGCAAGGCGAAAGTGTCGCAGATTACGTGACAGCGCTGAGAAGATTGGCTGAAAACTGCGGCTTCGGAGACGACAAGCTTCCCATGGACGAGATGATGCGAGACCGTTTCGTCTTCGGCATCAGCAACGAGGCGGTGCAACAACGCCTACTGGCAGAAAGGGACCTGACATTCACTGTGGCGTACGACATGGCCGTGACAGCGGAAGCAACTGAACGACAGCAACGAGAAATCAGGACACACAGCCTCAGTGACGCGAACAGCACTGGCGACGCGGCCGTCCACGAAGCGCGCCCAAAGGAGCCGGCTGCGTCCAGAGATGGCGTCTGCTACCGCTGCAACGGTGAGCACAGTTCTAAAACTTGCAAATTCCGTTATGAGGCTTGTCACTATTGCAAGAAAAAGAGGCCATATCGCTAGAGCTTGTCGCTTCAGAAAAGAATCGCCGTTAAGCCACAAAACTGCAGCACAGAAGCCAGGAAAGAATCCGGCTCGAAAGCAAGGTCAGGCAAATAGACCGTTGCACGAAGTGGATGAACTTTACTCTGTTTATGAAGTACACGAGTCAGAAAAATTTATTACCACTGTGCTGATCCAAGGGAAAGAGGTGCAGATGGAAGTAGACTCGGGAGCGTCTCACTCGCTGGTTAGTCAAGAAACGTGGCGAGCGATTGAAGAACGCGCAGGCAAAATTCCACTAGTCGATGCTGGAACGCAACTTGTGACTTGGACGAAAGAGCCACTGGAGATGCTGGGAAAAGCAATAGTTGAAGTGCGTTTCAAAGAAAAGTGTGCAAAGTTGCCTTTATTAGTGGTGAACAAGCAAGGCAGTAGTCTCCTTGGAAGAACTTGGTTTAAGGCCTTAGGAATTAAAATTCAAGGCATAAAGAAAATATCTGATGAGTCAGAAATGTTTCAGCGTTTTCAAGAGGTCTTTGCGAATGATCTTCCAGGATCTACTCAAGACGCAGTGCATATTAATCTAAAAAATGAAGCACAGCCAGTGTTTTTGAAGAGCAGAGCAGTACCGTTTGCCCTTCGAGATGACGTGGCAGCAGAGATAGACAGGCTTGTTAAGCAAGGTGTGCGGGAGCCAGTACAGTCCTCTACATGGGCAACCCCCATCGTAGTCGTGAGAAAGCGGAATGGTTCCGTACGCTTGTGTGGTGATTATCGCAGCACGGTGAACAAGGCCGTTCAAAGTAGCGTCTATCCCTTGCCCACAACTGAGGAAATGTTAGCAACGCTAGGGCCAAGCAAATTTTTCACGAAGCTGGATTTGGCTCAGGCCTATCAACAGCTTGTTGTGGATGATGCATCAGCTGAAGTCCTCACTGTAAACACCATGAAAGGCTTATTTAAAGTCCGAAGACTTCCTTTTGGCATTTCAGTAGCGCCGTGGTTGTTTCAGCGCACTATGGATACGCTGTTGGCAGGAGTACCAGGAGTCAAGTGCTATCTCGATGATATCTTAATATCAGGAGACACGCCAGAACAGCACGCAGAACGCTTAGAGGCAGTGCTCACCCGGCTACAGAACGCACGTCTGCGGGTGAACAAAGAAAAATGCGAATTTCTCAAGACGAGCATAGAGTTTTTGGGTCATGTTATTAATGCTACGGGCATTCATCCTTCTTCAAGCAAAGTGGACGCGATCCGGAACGCACCGACGCCGTCATCAAAGAAGGAACTGCAGTCGTTTCTTGGGCTCATTAATTTTTATAGCCGATTTCTAAAAGGAAAAGCAGAAGTTGCGGAACCTCTTCACCGCTTGTTGGACAAAGACAGCGCTTGGAGCTGGAATAGCCAACATGAGAGAGCCTTTGTTGAACTAAAGAACTTGTTGTCGTCAGACGCAGTTCTCATTTCGTACGACCCGAAGCAACCAATTGTGCTGTCGTGCGACGCATCACCTGTTGGAATTGGAGCCGTGCTGGCTCACCGAGGTCAAGATGGCACAGAACGCCCAATAGCATACGCTTCTAAAACGCTGGGATCGAGTGAGCGAAAGTATGCTCAGATTGACAAGGAGGGCTTAGCCATTGTGTATGGCGTAAAAAAGTTCCACCAGTATTTGGCTGGACGTAACTTCATTATTACGACAGATCACCAGCCTCTGCTGGGATTGTTCAACAGAGAGAAACGCATTCCAGAAGTGGTTTCCCCAAGAATGCTTCGTTGGATTCTACTTTTGGCTGCATATGACTACACCTTGGAATATCGGCCAGGTCCCCGCAACAGCAACGCTGACGCGTTAAGTCGTCTTCCAGTGCCGGGACGCGAGGACGAGACGCCACCACCGGGTGACGTGTTGTTGTTGGACGCTGTGGAGTATCCACCCTTGCAAGCGTCTGACATCGCGGAACTTACGAAGAGGGACCACATTTTGTCGACGGTGAAGAATTACGTTCTCTCTGGTTGGCCGACAAAGTTAGACAACGATCTTGCGGCTTTTGCAACAAGGAAGAATGAGTTATCTCTGCATCGAGATTGCATCCTTTGGGGAAATCGAGTGGTGATACCTCAAGCAGCAAGAAATGATGTTCTTCGCTTGTTGCACGCAAATCATCCTGGAATGACAGCAATGAAGAGTCAAGCAAGATCGCTAATATGGTGGCCAAAAATGGACAAGGAAATCGAGGATTTTGTGCGTCACAGTGAAAGATGCCAAGAGAACCGTCAAAGCGATCCTAAAGCACCAGTTCACTTCTGGGTTAAGCCAGATCAGCCTTGGAGCCGGTTGCACCTCGACTTTGCGGGACCAGTACAAGGAGAAGTTTTTCTCGTCGTGGTGGACGCATTTTCCAACTGGGCTGAAGTGAAGATTATGCCGTCCATGAAGACTTCGGCCGTAATCTCAGCTCTACGTGCACTGTTTGCCACTCACGGTGTTCCAGATGTTATCGTTTCCGACAACGGAACTGCATTCACGAGCGAGGAGATGCAAGCGTTCCTCAAGCGTAACGGCATCCGCTCAGTGTTTACAGCGCCTTATCACCCCGCTAGTAATGGAAGAGCAGAAAGAATGGTGAGGGAAGTAAAAGAAGCGTTGAAGAAGCAGTCTGGATATGACACCCAGTGCAAGATATCCCGCTTCTTATTCAAACAGCATACCACCCCACATTCAGTGACTGGGAAGAGCCCGGCGGAGATGATGATGGGCAGAAAATTACGCTCAGCTTTAGACAAGCTGCACCCAGTCCGTCAGCACGCTACCTCTGACAGCGTTGTGAAAGGATTTGACATAGGGGATTCGGTCTATGCCCGAAGCTTCGCTGCGGGACCTCGATGGAAGTTGGCTGAAGTTGTCAAAGTAAAGGGTCCAGTCTCCTATCTGGTTCGGATGGCCAATGGCCAAGTACACCACAGGCATCGCAACCAACTGAGGCGCGCATGGCCGACGGAGAAGCCTTCTGAGCCAGTACCTGACTACCACTTCAGGCTTCCTCCGGTACAAGCACCTGTCAACGTGGAGCCTGGCGTCTTCAGCCCAAGTCCTACGCCCGAGGGACCCGAGCTCAGAAGATCTACACGAACTCGTAGACCGGTCGTTCGCTTTGGCTCCAGTGTTTAGAGATAAAGTACTTTATTTAAAGTTAAAAGGGAGGAATGTTAGGACGCGGCATCAGACGCCGCTTTCTGTGTTAGACGCACGCGAGCCACGTGCGAATGACGTCATCTGTATCCCGCTTCCCATGGACTCTTCGTAAGTTCCGCGATGTCAGACGCTTGCAAGGGTGGATACTCCACAGCGTCCAACAACAACACGTCACCCGGTGGTGGCGTCTCGTCCTCGCGTCCCGGCACTGGAAGACGACTTAACGCGTCAGCGTTGCTGTTGCGGGGACCTGGCCGATATTCCAAGGTGTAGTCATATGCAGCCAAAAGTAGAATCCAACGAAGCATTCTTGGGGAAACCACTTCTGGAATGCGTTTCTCTCTGTTGAACAATCCCAGCAGAGGCTGGTGATCTGTCGTAATAATGAAGTTACGTCCAGCCAAATACTGGTGGAACTTTTTTACGCCATACACAATGGCTAAGCCCTCCTTGTCAATCTGAGCATACTTTCGCTCGCTCGATCCCAGCGTTTTAGAAGCGTATGCTATTGGGCGTTCTGTGCCATCTTGACCTCGGTGAGCCAGCACGGCTCCAATTCCAACGGGTGATGCGTCGCACGATAGTACAATTGGTTGCTTCGGGTCGTACGAAATGAGAACTGCGTCTGACGATAACAAGTTCATTAGTGCAACAAAGGCTCTCTCATGTTGGTTATTCCAGCTCCAAGCGCTGTCTTTGTCCAACAAGCGGTGAAGTCTGATGCCGCGTCCTAACAGCAAGAGACAAAATAGAGCTGGCGGAGCTTTCCAAGTTAATCAATAGGCGTAAATTAGCCGACATAAGAAAGTATAATATGGAGAGAATTGAGCATGCTCTAAAGAACGGAAGAAGCCTCAAAGCTATGAAGACAAAACTGTGCATAGGCAAAAATCAGATGTATGCATTAAGGGTCAAGGAAGGCAAGGTCACAACCAATATCGATAGAATAGTTGAGGTAGCGGAAGAGTTCTACAGAGATCTGTACAGCAGCCGAGACAGTCAGGATGATAACGTAAGAAGCAATAATAGCCCAGAGGAATCTGACATCCCACCAGTATTGACAGGAGAAGTACAGAAAGCCCTAAAGGGAATGCAAAGAGGCAAAGCCGCTGGTAAGGATCAGGTAACATCAGACCTGTTGAAATATGGTGGAGAGATTATGTTTCTGAAAAACTAGCCACCCTGTATACGAAGTGTCTCTCGACAGGGAGGATACCAGATTCTTGGAAGAATGCCAACATCATCTTGATCCATAAGAAAGGGGACGTCAAGGACCTGAAAAATTACAGGCCCATCAGCTTACTGTCCGTTGTCTACAAGCTATTTACAAAAGTAATTGCTAACAGAATTAATACGACATTAGGGTTCAATCAACCAAAGGACCAGGCAGGATTTCGTACAGGCTTCTCAACAACAGACCATATTCATACTATCAATCAAGTGATAGAGAAATGCTCTGAATACAACCAAACCCTATACATAGCCTTCATAGATTACGAGAATGCATTTGATTCGGTGGAGACATCAGCAGTCATGCAGGCACTGCGGAATCAGGGCATCGACGAAGCCTATATAAACATAATGGAAGAAATCTACAGCGGATCCACAGCCACTATAGTCCTCCATAAAGAAAGCGACAGAATCCCAATAAAGAAGGGCGTACGGCAGGGAGACACGATCTCTCCAATGCTATTCACCGCGTGTTTACAGGAGGTTTTCAGGGCCCTAGATTGGGAAGAGTTAGGGATAAGAGTTAATGGAGAGTATCTCAGTAACCTGCGCTTCGCTGATGACATTGCATTGATGAGTAACGCGGGAGACGAATTACAGCTTATGATTACTGAAATGGATACGGAAAGTAGAAGAGTAGGTCTGAAAATTAATATGCATAAAACTAAAGTAATGTGTAACAATCTTGGCAGAGAACAGTGCTTTGCGATAGGCGAGACACTGGAAGTTGTAAAGGAGTACGTCTACTTAGGACAGGTAGTAACCGCGGAGCCGAACCATGAGAGTGAAATAACTAGAAGAATAAAGATGGGATGGGGCTCATTCGGCAAGCATTATCAAATCATGAATGGTAGTCTACCACTATCCCTCAAGAGGAAAGTATATAACAGCTGCATCTTACCGGTACTTACCTACGGAGCAGAAACCTGGAGACTTACAAAGAGGGTTCAACTTAAACTGAGGACGACGCAGCGAGCGATGGAAAGGAAAATGATAGGTGTAACCTTAAGAGACAGGAAGAGAGCAGAGTGCGTCAGGGAACAAACGGTGGTTAAGGATATCATAGTTGAAATCAAGAAGAAGAAATGGATATGGGCCGGGCACGTAGCACGTCGGCAGGATAACCGCTGGTCATTAAGGTTAGCTGCTAACCTTAATAACTAACTGACTGGATTCCAAGAGATGGCAAACGCCTGAGGGGGAGACAGAAAATTAGGTGGGTCGATGAGATTAAGAAGTTTGCAGGTATAACGTGGCAGCAGAAAGCACAGGACCGGGTTGATTGGCGAAACATGGGAGAGGCCTTTGCCCTGCAGTGGGCGTAGACAGGCTGATGATGATGATGATGACTAATATTTTACTCAGTGTACTCGGTGCCCACCGATATTCATTGAATGTTGTGTTTAACAAAGAAAAACGAGCTTTTTGATTGCCCCTTCTTTCCTTCAGGGGTTACCGCGTAATTTAGCGGTGCACATCGCAGCCCAGCGGTAATCATAAATCCTACGAACATCCATAGCGCCCTCAAACAGTATTTTCTTTGTTTGTTAAAGACAGAGTAAATTATAAATAGTTTGCTAGTTCTGCACCAGGTGATGAATTATATTTTTTACAGCAATCATGTGCAAACACTGTAACGCGATAGTGTTGTATTATTATGTAGCAAAAAGGTCATATTTCTGTAATTTTGCTCATTATGTACACATTTTGCAGCTCAACAAACATGTCTTGTCTACTACTTCAGGTTTTGTAGATATTTGTACTACATATTTTCTCGAACACGTCACTTAACTTTTCGTTGTGTCTGTATGTAGCCCCTACCTTGTTTTATTGGCACACTGAGGTATGTCAGTTTTTGATTCATTAATTACTTTCTATTGATTTGGCAAATCAATACTGACATTTTTTTGTTTATTGCAATTATCGCTACGCCGTCTTTTTATTTTCTGCTCTGGAAGGATTTTCTACGTATTCTTTTTATCTTTAACTAGCCTTTGGCTTCAGGTCCGACAGGTGTTAGTTATCTGTATAATAATATCAAATAAACATTTTGATGTGAATTAAAAAAAAAGAAACCTGCGAAAGCAGGGCATCATTGGTTTGGAGTTTAAAGGATAGGACACCCTGAGCTTGCTTATTGCGATTATAAATGGCAGTCTTAATTATTACAGCATTGTGTGGCATTTTATGGTAAAATATATACCTCTGGGCTGGGCGCTGAACGATTATTCTGAATTCGCAATGTAAGTTTCCTTTCTGCACAGAAGTACCAACTCACCCAAGCGTTCGCGTTAATCTGTGAATATCGGTATCCACAGGCTCATTTAGCATCGCCCTAAGAGTACATTCATTGTTCCCGTCCTGTTCGCCAGCTTGAGCTTCTGATGTTGCGCTGATCAGTTTGATAATCAAACAGCTCAAAATTCTCAAGAACGTGACTAGAATCATGATTCAAGAGTTCATGGGGATAGAAGTTTGTCCCTTGAATTTTGACGGAAAAAATCTGTCTCCCCGTATGGGCGAAGGAGTAAATGCGATAGCAACATGTAATGGTACAATGAACTAAGGCTAGCAGCTAACCATCCGATCTCGCGAAACTGCAACGCACTGGTGTATGGGAACATGGCCGCTCGCGGGAAAGAAGTGGTTCTCATGCAATTTGTCGTATCAGTGGTCACAGCACGAAGCGGTGAGATGATAGCACGTAGAAGGGTATACGAGACGCGTTTGCTGATGCCTGCCGAAATTGCGCGCTCGCCAGCGCTCGCGACCACGCCCTTGTA
Source organism: Rhipicephalus appendiculatus (assembly GCA_030522465.1). Lineage (NCBI taxonomy): Eukaryota > Metazoa > Arthropoda > Arachnida > Ixodida > Ixodidae > Rhipicephalus > Rhipicephalus appendiculatus. Next base: position 10,359 of record JALIZH010026221.1, read on the forward strand.
GTCCAAGTTCACAGGTGCGGATATCGAGCCTCGCAGCATCCCCCCCCCACCCTACTCCGACGTCCCTTCATGTTCCTTCGTCCAATGAAAGATGGACAAGGCTTCCTTTCTTGTTGAGGAACAACCAACGGCAGGCCTCGCACGTGTTGTGATGTTATCGCATGCGCCCTACGTGCGATGGAGATGGGCAGCTTGTTTCATCTATGCTTCAGCCGTCTTCCTCGCTAGCGCTCGCGAGCTTTTACTAGCGGGTACAGCATACGATGCGCGTAGAAAAGTTATCGATGTGGGGTTTATACGGAACAAGATGGCGACCTGCACAGAGTGTCGATAATTTTTATCGCAATCAAAAAATATACAGTAACCGTGGAAGCGGGTTCGCCTATTTTTTGGAGAGCTGCATCGTCTTCCCTGTAAAGAGTTCGTCCGTTGGAAGAATCAAATAACCCCGTTCCTCTTCCATTCGTTCCCTTCCATATCTCCTCGACACTTATTTCTTCATAAAGCACGTGTACAATGGGAGCATTAAGGGTTGAGCCCATCACAATTTCGAGCTTGTCGGCTGCACTCTGTTATTTCGCCTTGCGTAATCGGAAGCTCACAAAACAGTGCGAAATAAGTTCATCGCGCACGGTAATCACGCGAGATGAGGAAGAACGGGTGGGCGAATGCATGGCAAAGCAGGGTAGCAGACAATTCACAACTGATATTTCTCGTATATGGACCAATCGAGGACATCTGCCCTAACCGTGTAACATGAATCACCGTTCTGGCGTCGCGAAGAGCGCCAAAAAAAAAAAAAACGAAAAAAAAACGATAAAGGCTTAGAAATAATAACGCGCTCTATTTTATGTTTCCAGAGGCAGCTTTGGGGTCCTTAAAAGGACAGGGCGTGCAAACAAGGACAAGGGAGTTGTCAAGATACCGCGAACGCCGCTAGCTGAAAAATAGTACAGCGGTGGAAAAGCAGGTAGACAAAGGAAAAAAAAAATGCTTCTTCGCCCTAGTAGTGCCAATTCTGGAGGAAGTGCGGAGTTGGGCAGCCTTCTTTGTTTCTCTTCGGCTTTCTCTTTCATTCCTCTTCACTTTCTTTCTTTTCTTTCGGTTTCCTTTCTCTCTGTTTCTTTCTCAATGTTTACTGATTTCTTCCTCTCTCTTTATTTAGTTTTTTTCTCTTTCTTGCTCTTTCTATTCTTCCTATATCTTCCTTTCTTTCTCTCTATTTCTATTTTTTGCTTGATTCCTTTCTTTTTTTTGTATTTTCATACCTGGTTTTGCCTTCGTTACACCAAGCGACGACAGCATACGACAACCCGGGGCTCTAAACTGCCCTGCACTTAATATCATCATCAAGGCGCCTGAAGAACAAGAGGAAGACCTCCTTGGCGCGAGCGTGCGCTCAATAGACGTCAGACTCTGCCCAGGCGGCGCTGCGATAAACGCCGCCACCAGCGCTCTCATCGCCGCCCTCGCCATAACTGGGTAGTGCAAAGAGAGCCGTCCGCAAGCGAATGTGCATAGGCCACCATAGAACCCCCCTTTTTCGCTCGTGTTGAGGGCTGTTTCCGAAAAATCAAGGAGCTGGAAAGCTCCTTCCGTCAATCCACTCTAGCTTCAGAAAAGTAGGAAGCTCATCAAAGTGAACTGCGGCTACTATGCAAAAGATGTTTCAGTTATTTCGGCGTGCTGTAACTCGCAAGCGAGCATCGCATGCCATCGAGTTCGAGGCACTCCGACGTGCGTTCTGTAACGCCTAATTGCGTTAAATTTGGGCATATACATAATGTCAAAGCGCTGAAGTACGTACACGAGCAATGTTTCTTACGATCAATGGTACAAAGCTAGCTTTATCAGGCACAAACGGTCGTGGCGATTTTCGCCTCTGCAGTTGCATTCTCCATCCACTGTAAACGCAAACTAGCCGAATTGGGCGTTTTAAGGGCTTAATACTACCTTCATTTGGGACCGTACTCCCTTAGGGAGTATTAAGATCGGTGTAATAAAGTTCTGCATCCTCAATTTTACTTCCTTGAGAAATTATGGGGACAAAAGGTGGAAGAAAGGAGGTAAATTCACGATCTGACGCCATTTTGTAAAATGGAGTTCAAGGACAGAAAACTTCTATTTCACTTTCTCGGGCATATCTTCCCTTTATTTTATCCGAAGCTATAGTGCCTTCAGTGCTGGCGTGCATGTATGCAACTGCGCGGGCGAAGAAAGTGTTTCTCAAAGTGCCTAATATATTAATTCATGAACGTGCTAATCAACAATTTCTTCGTCTCGTCGACTGATGCACATTGCTGTACGGAATGCACACTACCGCTGGTCTCGGGTTAACGATGCATTTCGACCACAGAATGACTTGGCTAATGTTGTTTTACCATCAAATCGAAGTTAAACTAAAAGTAGGAGCGTGTACACCCTCGATGTGGCCTATCGGCACCGCATGCACACTCAGTATACCCTTTTGGATGACGAATTGGGCACAGGCGGCGTGCCTCAACGCACGGAATAAGATCCGGTGTTCAAAAAACCCGGTGAAAAAAAAATAATAAAGAGAAACGAAAGAAAAAACGCGACACTCCTCAAGCGGGTGCTCCGAAAGGGTCGACCTTCGAACGGCGGCGATAAGAGAGGAACCATCGCACGCGAGCGCGCGCGGAGGGGAAAAAAGAAAGCAAAAAGAAAGAAACGCGAGAAGAGAATCGCGAGAAACGCGAGAAGCAACGAGAAGTTCCGAAATGACAGCGGATACAAGCGCAGGCTGGCCCCAGCGGCGTGCGTGAGTGATAGCGAAGCGAAGCCGTCATGGGATAACGTCGGTTTTGTGAAGGACGCCTTTCAACTACCCCGCTATGCGTCGATCATGTGTGCGCGTTTCATGCCGGCAGCCTTACTGTGTTCTCGTCGCGGGACGTGAAATGTGTGGTTTGACGACAGCGCAACATGCACTGCGTGCGCAATGGTGTGGCAATGGCCCGGTGACTCAAGCGAGCAGCAGCTGATGGGCGCGCCACGTTCGCGGCACATTCAGGAACACAAATGGTATGTAATACTTATGTTTCCTCTGTTTACGCGACCGTGTCGCTTGGGCAGCAGTAGGTGCTGTTCTGCACATTGCGTCAAAAGTGCTATGAAAAGCGAAAAAAGAAAGGCCACTAAGCTCACATAACAACGATGTGTGATACGTGTTTCGAATTGGCTGACCGCTTGGCGTGGCCAGCCAATTCAAGCGAATGCGCCTTAAAACTGAATGTTTGTGCGACATAATTTCCTTGCTTGCGATAAAATATGAATGAAGCAGTGCTTCCAGGGAGTATACACTTAAGCAACAACAAAAAAAAGACAGCTGTTATCACGCTGTCATGCATTAAGGCCAGATTTGTTTTCTATTTATTCTATTCTCATGCGCAGATTATGAGCAAGTAAGAATACTTTTTGACGACAATTTTGCATTGGGCACTTTGTCCGTCTCCTACACAAAAAGTTAAATTGCATATCAAGGCGCATTGACATCATGAGCTTGTATACATTTAGCTAGAAAGAATAAGTCATGTTAATGACACATTATGATGGCCATATGATGTGTAAGACATGTGCTTAGTTACAGTGTGTTTGCTGAAGCACATGCATTTTATGGTATGGTCACTTCATTAGTCACATATCAGCCCTAGAACTTGCCAAGGTTACATATTTATGGAATTTAGGTGATGTGTCACTTGTGCAAGGCTAATTTAATCACATTGATATAAGTCAGTTGAATCTGTTGAACCTCGTTGTTGAATCACCTTGTTCCTTCCCTCTGGTTATTTTGTTTTACTTTTTGTTGCCATAGTGTTTATGATCAGCACACAGTATTCTGACTGTTGACACAATTTCTCACAAGGTAAACAGGCTGGTACTTTGTCCACGTCTTCTATTGTCGTCATTACAAGTGCACTGTTTAATTTTGCCATGAATCAATACCAAGTCGCCCAATCTTCAGTCCTAAACAGAACAGCTGTGGTCGATGAAGAAGCTAGTGTTCTATGTGTTGTAAGTGATAATAACTGTTGGTGCGTAACATCCCAAAACCACCATACGATTATGAGAGACGCCGTGGGGGGAGGGCTTCGGAAAGTTAGACCGCCTGGGGCTCTTTAACACGCACCTAAAGCTAAGTACGTGGGCCTCAAGCAATTACGCCTCCATTGAAATGCGTTTAACTCCAAGGTTAATCATACTAAAATTTGCACCCCTTTACACTACAATGCTAACTTCACTGACAGCTAAAACTACTCGAATGATGGTACACAGGACAAAAGTACACTTCTGGTGCTGTTTCGCATTTCATTACAGTTGTGTAGTTTTTGCCGTCTGTACTTTAAGTGAAAAGTTCACAAGAAACTACTTAGCAGCATCTCACTATCGCATTTATTTCGTGTTCTGTTTGAAGGTCTGCAATAGTATACTCATAGCTCGGCACACTCACTCATGAGTGCACTCAACTCACACTCACTCACACTCATTTGAACGTGGTGAGTTGAGTATGAGTGAGTACTCATGCGTGTGAGTGGACGTGAGTGTGAACGTGAGTGAGAACTCATGAGTGTGAGTGGTCGTGAGTGTGAACGTGAGTGAGTACTCATGAGTGTGAGTTGACGTGAGTGTGAACGAGTGTGAGTGCGAAGGCTGAAAAAATTGTGGTGAGTGAGTTTGAGTGAGTACACCCTTAAAGTGCCGACCTATGGAGCTCGGCACACTCACTCATGAGTGCACTCAACTCACACTCACTCACACTCATTTGAACGTGGTGAGTTGAGTATAAGTGAGTACTCATGAGTGTGAGTGGACGTGAGTGAATGAAGGGAACAGGACAACGCAGTACTAGCAACTGAAATTGAACACGTGTATGGCGTTTTTAGTCACGTTAATACTCATTCTGTGAGTGCATGGTTCTTTATTTTTGTAATTTTTTGCACTAAGTGTGTATATCTTTCTGCGGTTTGCATTACACTTTACGTCCTCGTTAGTGTAGAGTGAGGCACAGGGGAGTGTTCCCACAATACAGTGTCTTGTACACAAACAAGTGGGTGGCAACTCTTGCAGCTTTGCCAGAAATGTCTTCCTGAAAATAATAGAAAAGTAGTCCATTAAGCTTTCCATATCCAGAAATATGAATGTCTTGGCAAAGACTCACACTTGAGTATACTCATAGGTCGGCACTTTAAGGGAGTACTCACTCAAACTCACTCACCACAAATTTTTCAGCCTTCGCACTCACTCACGTTCACACTCACGTGCACTCACACTCATGAGTACTTACTCACGTTCACACTCACCTCCACTCACACTCATGAGTACTCACTCACGTTCACACTCACGTCCACTCACACTCATGAGTACTCACTTATACTCAACTCACCACGTTCAAATGAGTGTGAGTGAGTGTGAGTTGAGTGCACTCATGAGTGAGTGTGCCGAGCTCCATAGGTCGGCACTTTAAGGGTGTACTCACTCAAACTCACTCACCACAATTTTTTCAGCCTTCGCACTCACACTCGTTCACACTCACGTCAACTCACACTCATGAGTACTCACTCACGTTCACACTCACGACCACTCACACTCATGAGTTCTCACTCACGTTCACACTCACGTCCACTCACACGCATGAGTACTCACTCATACTCAACTCACCACGTTCAAATGAGTGTGAGTGAGTGTGAGTTGAGTGCACTCATGAGTGAGTGTGCCGAGCTATGAGTATACTATTGCAGACCTTCAAACAGAACACG
>JALIZH010026222.1:0-45496 GCA_030522465.1 Rhipicephalus appendiculatus
TTCCTCGAAACAGAAGTGAAACGTTGGACAAGTTTTGGGTTGCTTTTCAATGGCAAAGTTCAAAAATTTCTTTCCAAAGGTTTCACTCTGCTGTTGGTTACGTTCTGCTCCAAGGTAAATGAAAAGAAATAGAAATATTTCGGCCTTCCTCTGTAAGAGAACGAAGATGTGTGAGTGGAATTCACGCTCGCTTTTTAACTATGACGCGTCTCAAGAACCAGACACCCCACGTTTTTCTCCGATTTCTCGACAAGTCGCGAGAAAAAGTTCCCAGGGGTGTTTTGTTAATTCCCCTCAGACGACTCTGCCATCGAGCTCCTGAACCCCCATCCCTTTCCCTCAATAAAAGTTAATCTCTTCAGATGACTCGAAGGCAAAATCCACCCATCCTGGTTATGTGCGTAATATAAAGAGCCCAGCAGGGCTCGCTATATTACTCGAACGCGGCTTATATATATATATATATATATATATATATATATATATATATATATATATATATATATATATATATATGTATATATATATATATATATATATATATATATATATATATATATATATATATATATATATGAACAAGAAAGAAAATACGACTTTCGTTGGTTTGGCACTGTATATTCCTACTAACGTTTCGTCTGGTGGACCAGACTTTGTCAAAGTAACAAGTACATCGTGGTGGGTTTCCTTATAAACACGCTTAAATGAGATATTTTCGTGCAAGTTATCGATAGCAAGATAGACAAAATAAAATAGCAGTCACACACAGTCGACATAGATTCATGCGCGCACATTTGGTACTCGTGGCAGTGAAGTCAGGTTACACACAGTAAAATAGATTGCACGCGCAGGTGATATGGCATTATACACTAGTGATGAGGCAGTATTATTAGATTGCACAGCACGTGGAGTCAAAAAGGGGGGAATGACGTCAGATCTACGCTTTACCTAATTCTTTCGTAGTAACGTAATCACATGCCAGCATTATACTGCAAACAGTTTGAGAAAGCAAACAAAAAAGTCGGCACGCAGCACTAAGATAAATTTTCTTGCTCTTTAGCTTCCCTCAAGTACCCTTCAAACACGTTAAGGTTAATGCGAGAACGCACACACAAAAAAAAAAAACTATCGGAACTGCACAGCATAGTCACTGAAAGCGATACACACAACCCAGTACGTCAACACGTGGTCTGGTACGAAATTGTGGATTATAATGGGTGATTACCATCATACCATATATATATATATATATATATATATATATATATATATATATATATATATATATATATATATATATATATATATATATATATATATTTGTCACGGTAATGCCGCCAAGACGAACTAAAGGGAGCGTGCGTGTCGTCACGCGACATTTGGCCATTTTTAGGTCTGTGCTTTCGCGAATGATGAAAAGAGAAAGTGAACGCGCAGCCCGCGCACTCACGTGATACTGGAGTGAGTGAGTGAGTGAGTGAGTGAGTGAGTGAGTGAGTGAGTGAGTGAGTGAGTGAGTGAGTGAGTGGTGGTGGTGGTAGTGAGTGAGTGAGTGAGTGAGTGAGTGAGTGGAGTGAGTGAGTGAGTGAGTGAGTGAGTGAGTGAGTGAGTGAGTGAGTGAGTGAGTGAGTGAGTGAGTGAGTGAGTGAGTGAGTGAGTGAGTGAGTGAGTGAGTGAGTGAGTGAGTGAGTGAGTGAACTTTTATTGGGTCGAGCAAAACTCGATAAAACGCGCACCCTGCTAATCCATGATACGACCGACAGGGATTTTTCAAGCGCGTGTCCTACTGAGAGCAGGTAGCAGCGTCGCCACAGGCCGCGCAAGAACAAATTGGGTAAATGCCCGGATATATGCTGTTAAGGGAAGCTGGATTAGGGTAAGGGTCAGTTTGCGGGAGTCTTCTTCTGTACCGCTCCAGGTTACCTTAAAACACAGAATCCAAGGGCTTCGCCTCAAAATGACTAAACGATCTTGCAGGGTGTACTTGTCGGCTAGCTGGTGCATCATATCGTAGAGGAATAGCGCAACGACCAGAACAGAAAAGGCACACATACAACTACACGTGGCGCTGTGTGGTTGTATGTGTGCCCTTCAAGCAGCGATATGTGTGGTTGTATGTGTACGTTTTCTATCCTGGTCTCTACGCTGTTCCCCTACGATACTACTAAACAAGTTTACACCAATAAAATTTTTCTTGAACACTTCTTAAGCGCAACCGTATGAAAGCAATATTTCAGGTATATTAGAATACAATGCAAATGCATTCCACTGTTCGATCATCCGCTGGTACTGATTAGGCGGTGCTAAAACTTATAACGTCACAGTAATCTGATGGAACAATGTCCAAACATCTCGATGGTTTATTTGCATTTTGCACGTTGAATGGTTAACCACGCCTCGAGATCTTGGCAAGCCAAGTTTAAAGAAAAATGTATTATCGATGAAGATTAGCTAGGCACACTTCTCTTATTTCGAATAGCTGCACTTTCGCTGGTAAACTTCTGAGAGATCACCAGCAACGAGGGACCGCTAATGTCAGAGATTGTATGTTATACCCTTGCGGGAACATAACTGACTGGCTGTTCCTCTGGGAAGACTCTCTGGCGGAGAATAAATGGCCGTGATCATCCGCCGTGCTGCTTCGTTGACATCTTGCACAGGGTTAGACGGGCTACCAGTGCATTAACATGACAAAGCGGTCTTGCGCTTCCTGTCTCGCTGTTGTGTGGGAGAGGCCGTGACTGAAGAGACACAATTCCACATGCTAACGTTTTACGTTGCTGCTGCCTTCATATCTGTGTTCTTGTTTGGTGCGGTTCTCGCTGCTATTACCAACGCATAAGAGGAGACGTATGTAGTGAATATTTTCTGTCGACGGTATTGCCACGCGCGTTTCTTATTTTCACTTTTGCTGTATTCGGTTTTCACCCACAAAGACTGTAAGCAATGCTCAGCGCAAACCGCGCCTCTTTGTTCGAGAAGCTTCGCGATTATTGTAGATTGTTTTCTTAAGATTGCGCGCAGGACGCGAAAACTCGAGCTTATTCCAGAGCTTGCGCGACAACCAGTGATAAGGCTGGAATATTCGATGGCACACGTACAAATGCCGACGCGCTTCACCGCTCGTCAGTTGATCGACGACCGACGCTCTGTTCGCCGCTAGCAGTGCCAGTGTGTATTGCTGTAGTCTGACTTTCAGTTTCACGGCCACAAGTTCGGCCAAATAAAGATTTTCTTCTTTGACATGCCGACTGCTGCCTTCGTCGACGTCACGACCACGTGACAACTGGTGGAGGTGCGTGGTCGAGACCCTTCAGGTCATCTCGCAAGATGGAGTCTAAGGCATCAAGAATTCGACATCACCGTCGTTTACAAGTCCGGACGAAAACACGCCGACTGCTTGTTTCGCGCCCCCCGTCAACCCGCGATATGAAGGTAATCTCTTTTTTTTTTTTTTCAAGTACTACTGACGTACAATTAAGGCGAGTGTCTCCTGCGCGTGCAATGTAAACTGCTTCGCGGATCTCATTTTCTAATCTATCGCCGGATCATGCCAGGAATGTAGTCTGCTTAAGAATTGGACGGCCGTTGCAGCGCTTACAATTTTCTGTCATATGCCCGCCCGCATTGTGCCGCATACGGCACTGGCATATCACACTGGTGGCCGGGAGTAAAGCGTCCTACGCTACCACGTGCCACGAGCCCAGTCGTCCCACTACGCTTTCGGTTTTCTTGTCTGTGCATGTGTCTGTGCTGTTCACCGACTGCGTTATGGCGGTTCAGTTCTGTAGGGAGGGGCGCTGCAAAGTCAGCCTGCGTGTTTTGAGTGTATCAATCTCCGTTGGTTGCGTGGCACTCTACGATGGCTGTAGGAGGATGTATGGGTGGAGGCGGGAAATCGTCTGTGCTTTACGCGTGCCTGAGTGATCTGGAGGGCCGTCCAACACGACGGAGCTTTCGCATCACTCGAATAGCAACTGGAAAGCCTGCGCCCATTCGGACACAGTCCACAAAGTTAGTCGTAGTGAAGCAACCCGCGCCGCTGACATGGTGCGTGCGTTGACTTGGTCGCTCAGCGCCATGTATGCTTCTTTAGTCTCCAGGACACGCTCTTACTTGGAGCATCCTACGAGAATACGAGCAGCCAGATCAAGTACAGTACCAGTCGAGGACCACCGTCCGCAGTGGTCATCATCATCCCACTCCCAACGACGCCGACAGTGGAGTCGGCGTCGCCAAAGTACAGACGCGCATCGACTATGGTGCCGGAGGAAGGTGGTGTTGGACCATGTGGATGCCCGCGTTGTATGTCGCAGTTGTGGCAGTGCTGCGTTACGTGAACTCTCTGGATGGCGATTTCGTGCACGACGACATGGTGGCCGTGGTCGGTAACCCCGGCGTCACCGGCTAGAGTAGACGAAACGCCTCGTCGTCTACGTCGTTGTCGCTTTGGACTAACGATTTTTGGAGGCGACCGATGGCGGATTATCGAAGCCATAAGTCGTACCGGCCGCTCGCGGGGCTCAGTTTCAGGTTAGAATACGTACGCTGAAGGCAACTTTTATTTTCTTTTTTGGTAGCATAAGCTTGGTGCGCTTTTTCTAAAGTCATACTCCCTAACCCAAAAAGAATTATTGCAAACGAACCCACCTACCCGTCGGCCGCTGTGGACAGTGGTTACGGTGCTCAGCTGCTGACGCGAAGGTCGCTGGTTCCGCGGCTGTCGCATTTCGATGTTGGCAAAATGTTAAAGGCCCGTCTACTACTCTGCTGTATCCGTGCACGTTAAATAACATCAGGTGCTCGAGATTTCCAGAGCCCCCCCCCCCCCCCCCGCCCCCCCCTATAAGGCACGCCTCATAATCATATCCTGGTTTTTGAACGTAAAACCTCATATATTATTATTTTACCTATCTGAGACATAGAAATTCGCAAGCTGTACGACAGAGAACACGGCCAGACATGACAATTCGTTCACTAGAGTGCACTACAGTTAAACTGCGAGAAAAACTTTCGCCTGAAACTTTATGTAGGTGGTACAGTGAATACACGCAAAAGTAGTCCTGAAAAGAATCGCTAAGATAGCACAAAAAAAAAAACAGACAGTCAGCCAGTTATCGAATAAAAATAGCATTAGAACTTTGAAGCGTCAGAAAAATATGAATACTGAAATTCAGGAATGTAGTACATAGATCGATGATCTTCTGCGCGAACACGGTTTATTTCACGAAAGAGAAAAACAAACCTCGAAAAATAATCCCTATAATATTTTTGTTATATTTTTACAGTTGAGATAAACGGCATCCGAGAAAGCTAAAACAAGGCCTAAATGATAGTTACTTGGGTTTCTGGGACCACTGTGAAAACTAGCGCATGTTGCTATAATTGTCAAATAAAATCATCCGATGTGTCCAAATATAATTTGGTAACACATGGATAGTGATAGTACTTTATTGCTGGTTTACTCTCCTGTGCCAAGGCTTATGCAATCACGTGCACGCAACAACCTGCGGTGGTGAGAAAATTTGCATAGTACGCTCGACAAAAACGTTGTTATTATTATTATTATTATTATTATTATTATTATCATTATCATCATCATCATTATTATTATTATTATTATTATTATTATTATTATTATTATTATTATTTGTAGTAGTAGCAGTATTAATATGTGCGGTTTTACGTCCCTAAACAACGATATAATTATGAGGGACGCCGTAGTGGAAGGCTCCGGAAATTTTAACCATCTGGTGTTCTTTAACGTGCACTGACATCGCAGAGTGCACGGGCCTCTACCATTTCGCCTCTGTCGAAATGCGACCGCCGCGGCCGGGATCGAACCTGCGACCTTCGGGTAGTAGTAGTAGTAGTAGTAGTAGTAGTAGCAATTGTATTCGACATGCGCACACAGCTGTATACATTGACCCCGAGGAAACAGGGTGACAGCTGGCTGAAAACTTCCAGGAGTGGTGAAAATACCCATTGTGCTTCCGATATTTTCCGCCCGGGCAACGCTCCAATCAGTCGACGTTTAGCGGGTGAAGTTTAACAATACAACCGACGCTCTTCCGTTGAAATATTCTGATTCGCGCTAGTCTACAGCGACGCGCGATAGTTTTTAAACTTGAGCGATATTTTTTTTTCGAATTTCGCAATATATTCTGGCTCTTTATAGCCTTTGACCGCCGGAAGTTTAACCTAGCTGTTGCAAGGCTGTGCCTCGGGAATTCGCTGTAGGCGTCAGTGCTTCGTCGGCATATATGAATTGCAAATAGGTGCTCTGTTTTCTGCAGGCACCCGCGCGCGCGTTGGCTGGCGTTCGATAGGGTGCTTAACCTATCGCCTTTGTTCTGCATGCAAGGTTACGTTTTTAGCAGAGACCGAAAGCAAAAGCCAAAAGAAAAGACGCCTGAGGACGAAGAGTGCTGAAACGCCCTTTGCCCGCGTAATGACCCGCGGCAGCCCGCCAGTCACGCCAGCTGGGCGGAGTAGCGGAACGGCTTCGTGTTCTTGCGGGTGAAAGCTACAGGAAAATCCCGGAAAAGTGCGCGACTCAGGCCTTATTCTTCTCGCATCAGCTCTCTGTGTGCCCTATAGCACCATGGAAAACGCGGGCAGCCAGGGAAAATTTGGGGAGAATGCCACGCCGCAATTCCTCGAGCGAAAACAATGGAGTTGTTTTTGTATAGAATAATGACTGAGGTGTGCAGTTTGCGCAGAAAACTGTTGGGGTGCCAATTCGCGAAAATATCAAGAAATAATAAGAACGACGTTTGAGCATGCGTGCATATGTGCATCTGTTTTAACATATGCACTGATTTGCAAACATACGTAGGTGTCCATATGTACAAACCATATAATTCCATGACCAATCACGGTTGCTAACGTTTTATGTGCTTTCTATGTTCGACCAGCCACTAGGCACGTAGGCCATTGGTTCAAGTATTTTGTACGCATTTTATGTAATTACGTCAGTAGAATGCATTTTCAATTTGATTTGATTTGATTAACTGCCACCACTGTAAAGCAACATGCGACGATATAACGTCAAACGCCTCAATTACACGTAGCAATTTCACGATTGCTACGGCACAGTTTTATTTTTTTTTCGTAGAAGGGAACAATATGGCAACCTAAGCAACAACTTATCGCAGAACTACCCATCCCTAGAGGATAGCCTACATAAGAAGGATATCAAACAAAATAGAACAAAAATGAAAGTTCTTACTTGAACGCATGATAAAGATTTACGGAAAAGAAAATGCACTAGGATCTGCAAGGTCTCACAGGACCAGGTTATATCATTTGTCCGCAGCGGTGGTATAGCGGTCAGGGTGCTCGACTGCTGACCCGAAGGTCGTGGGTTCGATCCCGGCCACGGCGGTCGCATTTCAATGGAGGCGAAATGGTAGAGGCCCGTGTACTGAGGTGTCAGTGCACGTTAAAGAACAGCATGCAGATGGTCGAAAGTTTCGGAGCCCTCCACTACGGCGTCTCTCATAATCATATCGGGGTTTTGGGACGTTAAACCCCAGGTATTAATATTATTACAAGTTATATAATTTGCGCGACACCTTATTTCACACTATCAAGGTCGCTGATTAAGAATAAGCTTAAAACGTCCTTTCTTCATTTTGTCCGTGGGAATGAAAATTTATAACACAACTTGTACAACAATTGAAGCCAATAATAACGGCATCTTGAACAGACGCCTAGCTTAGTAATGGAGAGCGACGGTATTATCGGTGCTGTCTAATTGCAGTCTATCAGTTGCTCATGAATGATTTCGAGAACCTGGCGCTGAGTTCTTTCGAACCGACCAAAAGGGAATGACTGGTTGCGTTCATAATTAACAGGAAATAAGATGTGAGGGATTTAGCCCGCATGTTTACCTCTGTACATTGGTTGTTTTAATTTCGATATTTCCCGTACAACTGCAAGTACAATTCTTAAGTAGCACACTAAGTTGAGAGTTCAGAGTGTTTAAAAAGTATATTGGCTAACGAAGGTCATTTACTTTCATCGCGTTACGTTCTTTAAAAAACAAGGAATGCAACAGACATTTTTTTATCCAAAAAAAAAGAAGAAAAATAATCAGTTTAGTCTAGTCCTGCTGAATGGGTTGCGGAAAGCCAACAAGAATGGACCACCACCACGAACTGCAGTACTGGTGACTCATCGTCCACTGCGTGTAAAGATCGGCTACCTCGAAATGTTGGCCCATTGAGGGTAACCTTAGAGAACATTTCACAGTCTTTCGGTAAACGTATCTCGCTGGACAAGTCTTCAAGAGCTACGGCAGCTACGACAGATCTCCGTTTGTAAGAGAAATGCGATTTTTCTCGCTCTATATCAGATCTGCGGGAGATTACAGAAGATTCTGAAGTCGTACTCTTGAAGCGCAGATAACTGCCTACCACTTTGGAAGCGAAGAACAAAAGTTAAGAAAGCGAGACAAAGAAAAGCTCGATTGCAATTTTATGAGCCCCTGTGTGTCTTTACTTCAGCGCGTTTGGTTTGATTTGGGGTGTTCGTTTTATCCTTTTTCACCTTAACAGCTCAACGTTCGACCCTCTTCTAAAATCTCCCGCTATACCACAAAAACTTGCGATGGGTTCTTTCTTTGCCTTGTACATTTCTTTTGAAGGAAGATTACAGCAGAGGGGACTTTTTTTCGCCTTCTTTTTTTCCACGGATTGGCTGGAGAAAGCTGAAATTCATTTCACACAAAATCAGAAATAAATAAAAAAAGCGATGTTGGTATTGAAAGCTTCATATCGCAAGGAACGCGGAGGAGAAGTTTTCAAGCGAAGTTCTCTCTCTCTCTCTCTATGTGTGCGTGTGCGTGTATGTGCGTTTGTGTTTGTTCGTGTGCGTGTTTGTGTGTGTGTGTGCGGGCGCGCGCGTGTTATCAGCGCTGTAAGGCATTATGCGGTGTATAAATAGGAGTGTTTTCCTAAATATTTTATCATGTAAAACGTATGCTCCGCTATCATATGTATCCAATAGAAGCATTCACTTGTACCAGAACCATCGATTTCACACCAACTTTATCTTTTCGCAAAATTTTTTCTGAATATGCGGGAAACCGGAAGTAAGAACTCAACCGGAAGTGCTTAAAGAGAAACAACGTTGTCGCTCGGTACTCGTGCCACTGGAAAACGCTGTTGAAGTATTTACAAACATCACTTGCATACTGAACAACCACCGCTGCAGGCTTATAGTACGCTGCACCGTTTTACAGAAAGCGAGCGGGGCTGCGCGCCTAACGATCGTCAGTTGGCGTCCCGTCGCCGTAAGTCCTAGACTGTCTGTTTCTGCGAACGTCATCGACCTTGCAAGAAAGAGAGTCCGTTTCTGCGGCCGTGGTTGCGCATGTCTAAGAAGAAAAAAAGAAAACGTTAGAAGCACCCCGAAACGTGTCGCTAAGTAGCACTGCACAACTGGGCGAGTTGGTACGGATGGATGGATTTTGGACGGCCTGCCTTTGTCAGAGTGAAGAACAAGCGCATGCCAAACACAAGTCTTACTGACGTTTCGACGGGAGGGCCTGCCTTCGTCAGAGTCCAAGTCGGCCCTCCTTCACTCTCACGAACGCCGGCCCTCCTGCCGTAACGTTATTCAAACTTCTGGCGCACACGGTTTTCGTCCCCATTTTCACAGATACACACAGACACACACCCACACACACACACACATATATATATATATATATATATATATATATATATATATATATATATATATATATATATATATATATATATATGTATATGAATGGATGTATGTATATATCCGCCACATCACATCTTTAGTACTTTAGTATCTCTGTCAAACGTCGCATGGTACCATAATCGAGACTGCCGTCCATATGGAGCGCGAGCACCATGTCGTGTGAATGGACATCGTTTATCGGAGTCAACGACTGACGCGGGTTCACCTGTTCTCAAATGCTGTCCAGTCAATACGCACTAGAACTGGGCAGTGTTAAAGTCCCTAGATTTTTCCCTCTAGGGACTTTAGGCAGTGTAGTTCAGTGACCTGCTACAAATTACCACTCGCGGCGTGTAGGTGCGGGTGATGCTTTATTTGCTTCAATGTGGTCCTCTTCTGCGTGTTATAATAATCTAGTCTCCATGTCAATATAGATTTTGTCAGCTAATTCCGTTAATCAAATATTGCGTTTCTTATAACTATTCGCCCCTTTGTCGAAGACGTTAGAGTACGTAAAGAAAATGTGACGCCCGAAATGTGAAAAAGTAAATAAACGAATACAACCGATGAGCGAAGCTCCTTAGAAATGGGACGAACGCGGCGTTCGTCGCGCATTGCGTTTCATTGTCCAGGCAACGGACCAACCACTGGGCTAGGTGAAGCGATGGTTTCGCGCGTTGGCTGGTTTGAGGGGAGAGGGCAGAGTCGAAGAAAGAGGGAGAGGGAGACTAATCTGCCTCCGTTACGCATGCGTTCGTATGCTCGCGCTTTGCGCAACGTGCAGACGCCATCCGCGTTCCAGCGCTGATAAAGGGGTATTTACACGAGGGAGAAATCCTCGGGGGAGAAGCGAGGATTGCCGATCACGTGACAAAGACGCCACGGATTAGCGAGTAGGCGCGACCTCTCCGCGCCTCCTCGGAGGAGACGGGGACCTTTTCCCCGACAGGTCAAACTATCCCCCCGGCGATGGGGGGATATGGTGGTACTTCGTGCAGGTGTTTGGCCACATTGTTGCACTTTCTTTGAGAGGGTGCGGCGGCGCGCTGAAGGTTTTGTTGTCTGCAGCTGGTGAAACAGGCGGTACAATACACCAAAGTAGTCTGGTAACACTGGTCTCCCGCTCCATTCGCCTCGTCCGTGTGAGCGGGGGACATTTGGGGGGTCTTCTCCTCGCGAGTTCACGTCTCTAGGCTCCGTCTTTATCCCCTCAAGGATTTCTCCCTCGTGTGAATACCCCTTAAAGCTCATTTATCCTCCCGCGTGAGGGGGAGACGCCACAGCTGGCACCGTGCCAGGGAGCTTCAACGGCGACGGCGACGGCGGAGTGCCGGCCTAAGGACCTAAAAATGTCGCAGTTTCGCCGCAAGGGCGAAGCAATGATGCGATAGCAACAAATTAGAATGTCCCAGGATAAACGGGAAGCAATTCGATATTTGCGGAGCGTCTGCACAAGGGACGCGGCAGGCTGCGGAGCGAGGCGTTACAGGTTTGAATTCCGGTGGCGCACATCGAAATTTTTTTCTTCAGATGCATTTTTGTTTGTGGCTTTTATTTATGAATGCATACATATTGCTACACGCCCTATTTTGTTTTCATTTTTATGTTACGGCCCCATTGCACGTGGAACTGCTGCCGTGCGCAAAGCACGCCGAATCACTAGGAACCATCTAGATAATCTTAGACCCTTCCGATGAAATTACGCGCACAACGCGTACATCAGAGTTTGTTCTGAAACTTACGTGGCCGCTACACTGTAAACAGAAATTAGCCCATATGGGCGTTTTTAGGAGGTGATATGCCCTTCTTCCACCCAAGCCCAAGATACCAACTCCCTGGGAAGGGGGGTAAAATGGGCTAAAACCGCTATTTTACCCTGACTATCAAAAATCAGAAAATATGGGAGTTTAACCGATGTAAATTGGGAGTAACCGAAAAAAAATATTGACGCGGGGCAGAAGGGTGTATTCAAATACGCCCATTTGGTCAAGAACTAATAAGAAAACAGAATCGCTCTCAGCCTCAGCGTCAACTTCTCAAAAGTTACTTCAACAGGCAAGTTTTAAATAACCCGCACAGCGCCAACGCTCTTCTTTTTCGTTCGTGAGAAGCGCGCCTTTGGACTCCGTGCTCCGGCACCCGGGACCGCCGAACTACACGCAGAGCGGAGGAACACGTCGGAGCGCGGGAAGGGTGCGTCGTTCCGTTCGTTGAGGCAGCCATTTTGATCGGTGGCGGTTGTGCAGTGCGATTCATACGAAGTCGTCGGTGTTATCCACAATTTTGAGGCCAAGGACACATGGTAAGTTATTCTGAATGAACTTGTGCGTTATTTTTGGTGTGTGTGCGCGCTAGTGCAACTTCATCAGTTGTAGAAAGGCTCGCGGTGTAGTCAGCTTCGAGATGACGGAAACACTTGTTTCCTCCGTGACACTACGTGTTTTGTATTTTGGAAGCGAGTATACTTTTAATAGCTGTGTGTGAGCGGAGGTGAAAATCAGGAATGCGTAGAACTATACCTGTGATCGTGTGACCGTACAGCCGCCCATTTATTTAACTTGAACGCGCGAGCGTCGACCGCGCAGTCGATAAGCGCCGTATAACGAAGCATGGCGGCGAAATGAACGAGAACACGCGCATGTGCCTGCCTGATGAACATTCCTGTGCAGCTGCCTTCCACCAGGCTGTTCAGAAACCGCACTCTGGGATGCCTGGAATCCGCGCTTATTTTGACTCGATCGTGGATGCTCGCGCGCTCAGGTTCAAAAAATGGGCGGCTGTACATGCAAAGATAGCGCTGTAGGTAACGTATATGTGCAGTTCGATTGGCGAGGCCGCCGTGTGGTAATCGCAACTTCAGATCACCACGAGCATTGGATTGCTTTTTGTGTGTTGTTATTTTATGCTGTTAGCGCTCGGTGTTTCGTGCGACGGCGTGCAACACTCGGCGAGAAAATTATTGCAAGCAGAGCGAGCGTAGTTAAGTTGCTGCAGCCTGGGACCACTCAGAATGCGTGCGGTTTCAATAATTTTCATCTCACTGAAATTGCCTATAAACGATAAGATGTTTTTTTTTTCTCGCAATTTTCAGCTTTATTTTGTTTTTCTTCTCAAAGCGATGCGATAAGAGTAGGTGATACTTAGCTGCGATTTTAAACTTACGTTTAGGAGCATAGCGGACGAAAGGTAGGGAGGTCGCCTCGTCTGTTTGCAATTTACGTGTGCGCGCGTGGTTGTGCAACGATCAAATGAGCACGAATCAGCGATTCTTTCTTGCATGCAATGGCTGCATGGTGCATGTTGCCTACTAAGCCATCACTGTGCTGCCGGGTCCCATGCTGCTTCTTGTGCAGGCAGGGTATGTTTGAGACGCATTGCAAGTTCTACCACACCGGCAAAGCGTTCAAAAACATCTTTACAAATTCGTGAGCTCAGTGTAGCAGCCTAGGCAGTGCAATAAGCACTTGCAATTGAATATTGCGTGTTCTGTGTTTTTTACAGTTCCAATTCGTAATTTGTGTTGTCTGTTTGACAATTACATTCATTTATTACAGGTTGGCATGCATCTGTGGCTGGCACTGATGCGCCGTGCCTGTGCTGTACAAGTCTTGTTGTCCATAAATATGCTCATTCCTAGAAACAACACGAGCAGTACTATGTGTGCATTTTGACGTTCACAATAAATATTCTGTCAATCTTCAGTCTGTGTGCTCTCGTAGTGCATAAGCGGGAACTTTCAAAAGTTCCTTATTTCTTGCTTTGGTGTTTCCGCCGTAAATAAGCCCCCCCCCCCCCCCCCCCCGTAGCTTTAACTCGCTTCTGAATTTTTAAATTGCAATCATGCAAGAATGCTTGCTCAGAGGGAATTATTTTGGCTGCAATGGTTACTCCCACTCAATACCAGAAGCACTCCCAAGAAAGGTAAGCTAAAACGCCCTAGATTCCTCCTGTTTACTCCGAAATTAAATTAAAAAAAAAAAAAAAAGAATGTGGTCACGTGAAAATACTCCCGTTCTGCCCCCCTTATAACGCCCAGAAGGGGGGTAAAATAATACCTTAATTACAACGAAAATGCTCCCAAGTAAGAACCATAAAACCCCGTGTGCTTTTCACCGCGGGTGACAATGGGAGTAAAATTTTTGCCCAACCTACGCCCTATATATGCCCCTCCGTGGGCGTTTTTATTTACACCCATCTTGTGGGCATAGAAAGATGTACAGATGGGTGTGATCTAGAGGACAAGCCAAAAACTCCCACCAGGGCGTTTTTCTGTTTAGAGTGTAGCGATCACGCTGGAATATTCGATGGCGCATGTATGAATGCCGACGTGCTTCACCGCATGTTAGATTATCGTCGGCCGACGCTCTGTTCGCCGCTATCAGTGCCAGTGTCTATTTCTGTAGTCTGACTCTCAGTTTCCCGAAGTTCGGCCAAATAAACAGTTCCTTCTTCGAGACGCCGACTGTTGCCTTTGTCAACGTCACGACCACGTGACAATACACGGACATGACGGCGGTGGCCGCGGGAAAACTTCGCCGAGAGTGTCCATATAATTGCTATCGCTATACTGAACATGCGCAAATGAAACCATTTGGAAGGAGCACACGAAAAGAACATGGAAGCATAAAGCTATGTCAGCAAACTTTCTTCATTGCGGGCTTAAAGATACGTGCTATTCTCTTTGCGCGTTGGCCCATGTGACCACGCTGCAGTTCCTTAATAAGTGTCTCAGCGTTACTACCTTCATCCAACGTCTCGGGAGAATATACCATACAGCGATATCATCCGATGTTTTATCCTCAGAGACTCGCGTCCACGAGCTCGCTCGACGCCTTTGTTTTTGGAAGTGGCGCTGAACTTGCTTTTTGCTTTGTCATTTTTAGATTCTTTTTGGTTATCGCAGTGCTGTGGTTGGCGGCGTTCTCTCGAGATTACTTTCAATGCGCTTCTCTACTGCAACCGCCTTTTTCTCGCTGGCGTCGATCCATTGGGAATACGCGTTTATAGCTCACAGCGAGCAGCCACTACGCGGCGCCAGGTGCTAACGGCTTCATACCAAGTCTCAGTGGCTTCAAATATGTTTGAACAAACCTTTTCTATTGAAAAAAAAATCCATTCAAACGAAGCGGAAGGCCTTTCGTCCACTTCTCTTCATATGAAATTAAAAAAAAAAATGGCGAAGCTTGAACTAAGCCGGGCAAGCCTGGAAACAGAGATAATGGATGATTGTCAAGACTACTTTAGTTGCTTCTTTGTTGTTTTTAGGCCTGAGCAGGGGGATGCAGATAGTCTCTAGGTCGCTTCTAGGTCTTTGCTAGGCTTTAGCCTATGGGAACGCTCGGCGGCAGCGATCTCACGTAGAAGAAGAAAAGGACGATGACCACCGGCGTGCCCGTGGCTCGCGCTTAGCCGCCGCTGGCAGCGGACAGTTGCGGCCGAGGCTTGGGCACAGTAAAGATGTATCCGTTGTTGCCTGGGTCTCTTTCGTGAGGGGTTCCGGGCTAGCCGCAACCCCTACATCTGGCAGGTGACTGTGTTCAAATTTTTTATTGAGCGAAACGTTGCAAAATGACGCTAAAGATATGTGCAAAGGTGGTACGCATATACATATGTTGAACAGTCGCATATGTTTCATATAACCACTTGTTTATAGTTGCGTAACGATGCCAACACGAACGTCGGTATTAGCAAAACCAGAAGCGGTAAGCGATATGTAGCGCATGTGCTCGCAAGGATGGTAGCCCTGGACACTGCTACACAAATGAACTTCAGTGGATGGCGCTTAACTACAACTGACGTTAACCCGACGTGACGGCTGCATCATAGGAGTACATATGTAATGTTTATAAAATTGGCTAGCCAGCACTGCAACCATAATTGACGTTTCACGAATATTAGGGTTTATTGGAAAAGCAGTTGTGAGACCTGGCGTGGCTTTGTGCCAGAATACTTGATTGCCACACAGAATGCAACAGTTCGGTTCCTGCTGGGACCCTCACATTTATTATTTGCATTCGTCGGGTCAACGCTGCTGATGTCAGCTATTTCTTAATGATCTTGCGTTAAAATTACCAATGTCTGTTCTCGCCTTTCCAGGGTAGATATAAACTGTGGATCACCTCTGGCACATATCCGCATACCTGTGGCACATACCCGGCCGTGGTATACAGGTATATGTGCCACACGTGTTTGGCGGAAAAGGTTTCACGTCGTACGGGACGGGATTGTCACATTATTTATGCCATGACCAGCGAGTCATATTTACAAACCATCTTATCCTCCTATACTAATTTTGGTTCACTTTAAGTTATGGAGGTGATCGCGAGAGTACCCAGACGTAGGCGAGTAGATAGATAGATAGATAGATAGATAGATAGATAGATAGATAGATAGATAGATAGATAGATAGATAGATAGATAGATAGATAGATAGATAGATAGATAGATAGATAGATAGATAGATAGATAGATAGATAGATAGATAGATAGATAGATAGATAGATAGATAGATAGATAGATAGATAGATAGATAGATAGATAGATAGATAGATAGATAGATAGATAGATAGATAGATAGATAGATAGATAGATAGATAGATAGATAGATAGATAGATAGACAGACAGACAGACACGCCAAAAGTGCCTGCAGTAGGCAAGGAAATGCTTCGAATTTAAAAACTTCGGTCCTCCTCTCAAAGATGAGATGTGGATGAGGTAAAGACAATGCTTAGCCCAGCGCACGGTGAGTTTAAAGTTTCCCCAGGAATAATGCTTCCAATCAACGGGGAACCATACAATGAGGAACGGCAGCAGAATGCTCCTGTGAACATGCATCGCTCTATACACCTGTAGAGCCATTACTCGATTAGGTTACTCGAGAGAATTGCGCGACCGTAAGGAGATTCAGGGTAAACAGCTTTGAAAGGGACAGTCTACACAAACACGGTCCTTTTGCAACCATGCGAAGAATTACGTACAAGCGAGCACCGCCGCTTTTCCCCTGCACGCTCTCTGAGAAATCGACGCGTGTTTAGGGCAACGTTTTAATTTACGCGTTACGTACCATTTTATTGAAAGTTACACTTCGCGATGCTTCGGGAAACAGCGCGTTGGGGTTCAGCGTGCGTGATCCATTCTCTTCAGCCATGGATGTACAGATACCCGTGCTACACAGGCCCGGCGCGTGCATTGTTGCCCTAGTGTTTGCACACTCTGTATTGACGGACCGATTGGGGCGT
The DNA here is from genome assembly GCA_030522465.1 of Rhipicephalus appendiculatus. Taxonomy (NCBI): domain Eukaryota; kingdom Metazoa; phylum Arthropoda; class Arachnida; order Ixodida; family Ixodidae; genus Rhipicephalus; species Rhipicephalus appendiculatus. Next base: position 16,957 of record JALIZH010026222.1, read on the forward strand.
CTACCTATTTGTCTGTCGGCTTTGAACATGCAATGTTTGCGTGGCTAAGTTTGTTATTCACGTCACAGCACGAGTTTTCGCCTGCGCGCACTGGTCTCTCCGGCTCTCCATATAGATTTATACTACCAGCAGGACGCAATGAAAGCAAGCGCGCAAAGTTGCACGAGGAGAGGCGCACCATTTATTTATATTGTGTCTTCATTAAATGCGCGCACGCGTGCCCGTGCGCGCGAATGCTTGTCGACTAACGTGCCCTCTAAGTGTAGAGGCAGATAAAAGGAGACTCGCATTGAAATGGCTTGGTACATTTTACCTAGTCGCCACTGATGGTACTGGCTGCGGTCTGAACAAGTCTTTATGCTATCTGGAAAGACACCTTCCTTACTTTCTTCCTTTCTTTCTCAATTCCTTTTATCACTTTCTTCCTTTCTTTCTTTTTTCCTTCTTTTTTTCTCACTTTCTTTCTTCCTTTCTTTCCTTCTTTCTTTCTTTCGTTATTTATTTCTACTCTATTATCCCTGTATATACTAATATTGCTCCATGAAAATTTTGGTATGCGTGAGGTTAAGGAGACGACCACGATCGGGCCAGATGTAGACGGCTAGAAAAATACATAGATAAAAACAGTCAAAACGACCTTGGTTCGGTAAGAAATGCTTCGCATCTAAAAAAACAAGGAAGTACGATAGCTTATAAATGACGTTGCAAATTTCTTTCGAAGACGTGTCACAGGCGTGTAACAAGCTATGATAGCCTCCTGAACGCAACTGAGAGACACCAGCATGTTTCCAAATATAGTTCCCGACTATCTTAGATCGTGTCTTAGATGAACACGCAGAGGTTATTCGGCGCTGGCTTCTTGTTGATCGCCGTTACCGGTGAGGCTCTTTTCTTTCTTAAAACATTACTTGGTTCTGCATAGTAAGAAAGCTATATACGAGCTATTAGCTTGATCGCGATCTGTTACCCTTAAACCGACGTTCGTACGAGTGAGTGTTTATTATATATATATATGGGACATGACGGCGACAATCCGCCGAGAGTGTCCAGATAATTACTTTCGCAATAAAAAAAAATGCCTCACGCTTTTTTTGGGGCGCCCAAGGCTTGCGCACTTGCTTTCGAGCAGGAGGACAATGAAGCAGCGAATTGAGCCTCTTCACCTCGCTGTGCTCACGCCTGATTGAGGGACGGGCTTCGAACCGTTTGCTTGTCTCCCTTGTCACGTACCGCTGACTGTATGGCGCAGACACACGCTGGCACGAACAAGCCAATTAGCGGTTAGCGCGTGAAGGGTCCTCTCAAAACTGGAATAGCCTGCTGCGCGCTACGTTGTGGTAGTCGCCTACAGTGTGCAGTACTTTGGCGGGTTTGCGACCAGAGTTTCACGTGCGATGTTTGGTCTTTGATTCTTTTTTGCTTCACGTTCACATACCACCTTTCATCAGTTATATCTGCCTATGGTGCTTCGTTGGGTTTGTCGCGGAGAACAAAAAGATTAGAAGCAGAAGCGGGAGGGGGGGGGGGTGGGAGGGGGAAGGAAGGAGGGTCAATAACGCGGAGAGAATTGACATAATTATACTTGCAGTACAATAGGGAACGTTACAGGTCTCAAGATTTCACGCATTTCTCGAATGTAATAAATGGTAAATAACCTCTGCTTGTTAAAGAATAAGAAAAAGAACAATATGATAGTTTTTAAAATAACTTCCCTGACATGTTCTGCTTACTCCGTACATAATAAATAGTTTTCTCTGTTTTCTGGTTCCAGATGAAGATCTACCTTTTAGTCTTAACTTTCGTCTCTTCTTACGCATTTCTCGTTTCCCCACAACATGCTAGCGTTGTGACTTTTTCCATGAATTTCGTTTATCTCCAACTCGAGCTGCTGTCATTAAACTGTCATGATATCATTGCTTAATCGATGTTATTAGTATGGAAATTAATATATATCTATTCCTTCTGCAGAGTACTGAACTTCATTTTCGTTGTTATTCTGGCTCTAATATGCAATACTGTTCATGAAATAACATTTTTTTATCCTTCAATGGATTGACAGCATGACCATTAAAATTCCAGAAACTACATGGTTTGATGTAGCGCAATAAGAGCTAAATATTTAAAAAAAAGAAGTAGGACACCACTTTTACTTAAGTAGGCACTGTGTTGATAATATTGAATTTAATGGTTGTGTCCCAGCGCATATTACGACAACGACACTATATGAAGGCCAAGAGGACGGGCGGTCGTTCGGTTGGCTTTTCCATCTGGTGTCGTCTTCGTATTTTTCGGTTCACTGCCACCGTAAAATCATACAAACTCGCCCAGTTATCAGGCCCTGTGTACCTGCAGGTGACTGAAGCGCGGCAGCCGATGTTCCCCGTGACGGAAGAAGCAGCCCCAATCACGTACAGTGGCGCTCAATATGGCTTGCAACACGGGAGCTCGTGGCCTGCCGAGTTCAGAGATTGTGCGTGGCTTCCACTAGCCCTTATTTCCATTACTAAACGCGTTTCTTTCACTTGGGTATGTTCCCAAATAAGAAAATAATATTTAGTTGTTGAAACAAAAACAAGTTGAAGCCATGCGCAACCTTTGAACCCGTGAGGCCACGCGCTCCCTGTGTTGCAAGCCATATTGAGCGCCACTGTACTCATCAAAGTTCTCCAGTCGCCCGGGCACCGATCGTCAAACTTATGACGTCAGTCTATAGCGCGCGCTGATTTGTCCAGGCTTGTGGCCGTCAACCTTTGACGTGAAAGTGAAGCCGCCTTCTAAAGTTGTATCCGAGTATTGACGGTTTGAAGACTGAATGGGCTAAATATCCATATATACCTGCCAAATGTGAATATATCTGAGCTACGCGAATGCGAGCGCTGGCAGCACAAAATAAATGTAAAAAAAAAGGAAGTGTACGAACGCCTTCAACTATTTTGCAATTGTGAAATAAGATCTCTCTCTTGGAAAAAAAAGGTATAACTCTCTATTTTGTCCATTGTTCGCGTTAGGTGATTGTCTAATGGTGGGTGCTTTTTTTTTTTTTTTTTATGGAGCATGAGCTTGTATACACCCGGCTCATATGTTGGTCGACGTTTCGCTAAAGCAATGCAAACGTATATAGCTTCCACTCCATGCGCCTCTGCTGGCAAACAGTACACGTATATATGCGCGTTGCGTACGTACCACCTGCGGTCTGAGGTGCATCGGCCCTAGAAGAATGGCCGTGTCCCTGGGGGGCACAGGGATTACAGCGAAACGGACAAAGCTGCGCCACCTGCCTCATGGCAGTTGAGGCCATGTCGCATACACGCAAGCAGAAAAGCTACAACTCTGGGACTTTCGTCTCTGAAACAAACGCGGGTTGTGAGTGAGGTCCCTCTTTTTGGTAACAATAAAAACAACAGTTTCAGTCCTTAGGGGAAAGATTGAGTGAGGAGGCTTTCGCGCAGTCTATGAAGGCAATTTTTTGTCAGCATGTCAACATTATAGGTGTTGGTCGGTTATTAGATCGAAGTCGCATAATTACTACAGCATAAAGAACGCCTACAGAGACAGTTCCATGTCCGTGAATACTGTCTGACAGCGATGCTGCAAGCGCGCAAGTGTACGTGACGCAGATTAAGACAGGCTGATTTCGATCATCATCATCATAATCATCATCATCATCACCACCACCACCATCATCATCATCATCAGCAGCAGCAGCAACAGCAGCATCTTCATCATTTCGAGCATTATTATTATTATCATCATCATCATCATCATCATCATCACAGGGTGTTGATGGCACTGTCGAATTCGACAGTGCCGTAGCACTACCGTAGCACTGTGATTGGCCCAGGGGCCGTAGCAGCTGTCTGGGCCAATCAAGGTTGACCAATGGCGAAATTTAGGAACATTACGGACAGAAATAATGTCCAGAATAGCATCTATAATTTCGAGCATCATCATCATCATCATCATCATTTAACGTCATCAAAATAATTTTCGAGCAACATCGCAACTTCGTTTTATTTATTTCTTCATTCATACTCCCCACTCTTCTTATGTGTTATTCACTCCTCCTCTCCTCATGTGACTTGCTCGACACCGGACAGATATCCAGACGGCACAGGCTCGACTTAGAACAGCTCTACTGATAAAATATTGCCTCCAGCTCTGTCTGCACAGACTTAGAGTGTACAGTCCATCGAGGAGAACGGGTGTGTTGTGGCGCTTCGTGGGTTAAAGGAAAATAAAAATAAACGACCTCTCGGGCGCAGCTGACGCTTTCCTTGACAAGCAGACAGGGCTGGAGATTCCACGCGATATCTGAGACACAGTGCACAGTCCCTGGAGAAGAAGGCGCTGACTTCGACGGTTTTTGTAGATTGCTCAACTATGTATCTGCTGTATTTGTCCTACTTTCGTGGGCTTGCTGCCGCAGCATTAGTCGTAATTCTTCCCGCATTTATCTTTGTTCTCCCCTATATTTCTGTTTATCACAATGACCTAACCCTCGGCAGAACTTTTTCCTTCCATAGTGTGCATTCAAGTGGCATGTATTTTTGTTTATTTATTTGTTATGTACTAGTGTTTCGACCCAGGCCTCTCACAGTGGCCAATGCAGCACGTTGCGAGTCCTAATGCGACGTGTCAGTTTCCTGCGGACCGTTTGGAGTAGCCACCATGCGGGCTTTGTCCGTCAAATATGTATCCATCATCAAATGGCGAAGTCTTATTTCGCCACGTGTACCTTCTTTTATAGAAAAAGCTTATTAATTTTTTTAGCTTTTCTGCTTATTCCTTGCCTAGCAGTCCATTCTAGACAAATAAAAAATTGGGGACCTTTTAAGCTTCGCCTTTTAGAGTTGAACGCGATAGCGATATCCTGTCCCCAGTCCGTACTTCAATTCCTTAGTACACACTATGTAATGCGTAGCATGCTTTAAACCACGAGCAATTATGCGCGGTAAATGCGGGAAATGTTTTCGAAGTTGCTATGCACCCACTACGTGGTCTTAAGGGAATACGCGCAGTAACGTGTGTGCCTTTTGTAATGGGTACACGGCTTTGAACCACAATGTCGTTATGATAATCACATCTTCTGACGCCCGATGGCTATGCACGCTTGTACCACGCAATATTACTGCGATATTACATGTTGTATTGTGACGCCTGTATACAGGACACGCGTGTTTGCAAAACATGAAAGTTATTTTCACTGCAGTTCCAAGCAGAGGAAGTTATTTTATATGTAATCACAAGCAGAAGCGTGGCTGCGTGGTAGAACACCTGCTTGCCACGCAGACGACCCGGGTTCGATCCTCATTCGGACCCGGAAATTTTTATTATTTATTTTATTGGCATCTTTCTCGATTTTTCGGTCACGGACAAGATGATCTTTCGCTCACAACCAACGACGCCGCCGCCGACGCCGACGCCGGAATTTCTGCGAAACGAGCTCTTTAACGCTATCGCGTTAATAACGCGACTCATAGTTCTTAATGGGGACACCGTACACCATAATTGCATTTCCCTTCACTGAGACAGGAGAGTTTCGCTATCCAGCAAAAGCCGTGCTCCTGTAGACTCGACAGTGGAAAGTCATAAGTGGAATCGCTATCGACCGTTCCCTCCACCACATACCGGCTTGCTCTGTGGGTGGCAGTTCGATCCTCCCTACAAGAGTTTCTCTTTTTTAAGTTGCTCTATAGGATATGAAGCAAGGAACAAAATGCCAGCGAACAGGTCGCTAGTCTCCCGATATGAGAGAAAAAGAGAGAAAGGCAAAGGAAGGAAGCGATGAGGGGAAACTGATTTCATCCCGCAGGTCAAGAGGGAAGTGTAGAGGGATGTAAGGGGGGAGGGGAGGACGCCCCCTGAGACGCTCGGAGGTTAAGCTTTCGATATGAACCCCGACGTCGTTTATAACGAGTGCCCGGGGATTAATCGATGCCCTCGGTGCTCACATCTACACCATCCCAGGAGGCGTTCCTCCTCTCCATTTCTACCTTACCCGCCACTCGGTGGAGTGCGATATGGGCTTTTAAGCGCCAGAGGTCCGGGTCTCTCTCGAAAGGTTAAGTATGTCAGCACGACACGACAAGTCTGCTTGAGCTTCGATATTTGAAAGCATAGAAGATGTCAAAAGAAGTAATAACGATAAATGATCTATGAGCAAGTAAAAAAAAAGGAAAAGGAAGCATACAACGTAGTAGGCTGCAGTAGCGTTTTGAAAAATGTCCTTAGGGCACAACGAAGGCTTGATAGGAGCTGCTGAGTTTGTGTGCGTTACTTTGGTGTAGAGAAACCAGCTGCCTCTATAGGCAGGGAAATCTTTACAGAAGGAAAATGGTGGTTGCATTGATGTTTGTACGAAAGCAGCCGTATTATCTAAAACGTCCGAGTATATATACACAGCATTTTTTTTGAAGATTGTTGACTACTAGTTGGTTAATAAACGAAGAAAAGCTCAACATAATCATTTCCAAATTCCTTGCATCGTTGTTGAGACTGTAGTAGTGGCACTCAATATGAATCTTCCTAGGCTTGTTGAGGACAACTACTCGAGTAGTTATCACTTCTAGTTTTTCGACATTGCTTTAGGCTTATAGATAACAGGCCCGCAATAAAAAAATGTCAGCAATAGCACAGAACTGCGTCTCTGCGTCTAGAATTGACAATAAACCTGAAACTAGAATTGACAATCAGTCCGGGCTTTCCTGAACACTTTCAGAAGAAAAGAAGGAATTAAGCTTTGGTGCTCCAGGAACGACTCTGATATTTGTACGTGCGGCTCCAGCCAATCACCGGCACTTCTCATAGAAGAGAAAGCTATACTCTTCCAATGTGCACATGTAGCCTTCCCGGCGGTGGTGGTGGTGAAAACTTTTATTTGCCAGACATTTATGCGGAGAAGCTCCTTTTAGTCGGAGATTCTTGGCTTGCGGTGGGGGTGCCCTCAGTCCAGGGCTGCGCTTGCAGCAGCCGCGCTGCGGGCCCGGTCAATCAGACTCAGCTGATCTTCTAGGTTGTCGCTGGCCAGCAGCTCTTCCCATCGCTCCGCTGTGGGATTTTGTATTGGGGCTAAGGCTGTAATGGCCTGACATTCCCACGTGACCTGGTACAGGGTAGCTTTAGCTGAGCACCATGGGCAGTGTGGAGAGTATGCTGAGGGATGCATTTTACTAAGGATGTGCAAATTTGGAAACGTGCCGGTTCGACTTTGCCTCCAGCTGACCGATTCCTCCTTATTTAGTGTGCGGTGTGGTAGGGAATAAGCTTGCCGTAGTCCTCTATAATGGTTTAAGATGGCTGAGTAGTCGCAAGGAACGGGAACGGGTTCCTCAGGGGCGGAGTTAGAAGGTGCTCGGCTCGCATACCCTCGAGCAACCCTATCCGCTGCCTGGTTTCCCTCTAGTTCCCATGTGACCCGGGGTCCATATAATCCGATGCCAGATTCGGGGTGTGTGTGTATTGAGATGCTCGCCAGTGTCTGTAGCGCTCAGAATGATATTGAAGGCGGGTTGGCTGATGCGCCCTTGTAGGTAGTTGCGGCAAGCCGCTTGAGAGTCCGTAAGAACTGTCAGTGACCGTCGCTGTCTGTAGCCGAGGGCGAGAGCGAGCGCGATGACAGCTTCTTCCGCCTCGGTGATGTTGTGGCACCGCACGGAAGCGCTGGTATGCTCTATGTGTGTGTGTGGTCCACGACTGGGGCTACTGCCTTGGTGTTGGTGAGGTCGTAGTTGGCGGCGTCAACATAGTACGTGGTGTTCTTGTGAGCGTGCTCTCGTGCGAGGGCTTCCACTCTGGCTTCCCGCCGGCCCTGATGTAGTCGGGGATCCATATTGCGGGGGATGGGGGGCGACCTTAATTGTGGCACGAAGGCTGTCGGCAATAGGCTTGCGGCGAGCTGCGTCGTGAAGCTGGCCGATATAGCCGAGGCGTAGGAGCAGGTGACAGCCTGTTGGTGTTTGCGTGAGCCGCTGCAGCTGCGTGGTGAGTTGCGCTTCGCAAAGTTCTGCATAGGTGTTGTGCAGACCCAGTGCGAGGAGCTTGCTCGTGGGAGTGCCCGGTGGTAGCTTGAGTGCCGCTTTGTAGGCCTTACGGAGCATTGTGTCCATTTGGTCCTGTTTGGTTTTGGTTAGCCGTTGGTAGGGCAAACTGTATGTCACCCTACTGACCACGAGGCTGCGTACGAGTTTCAGGGTGTCCTCGCGTCTGCACTCTCAAAATGCAGGAAGCTCCCGGAACATTTTTTTGTTTTACAGGAAGACGAGGTTGCCCCGTATTTGACTCTCTTCAGGAGCGCTCTCGTGTACTTGATATGGCCCAAGAAGTTACAGTAATCTCACTCCTTCAGCGACTCTAATAAAGACATAGAACTTCTGTTTAGGGACAGATATGGCCTCTTCCTCATCAAAGGAGTCCGAAGTCTCTTCTTATGGCTTTTAAAGGTAGATTAGGCCACTATATAGTGAAACCTCGGTGTTACGATCCCAGCTCATACGAATTTCGGGGTGATATGAATTTCTCTTTAGTCCCAGCTTTTTACGATGTCCCTTGTGATGATTCGTACCGTCAAACACAAATATATACTATAACGGTGTTGAAGCGGGGAAGCAGAAAAAAAAAAACTCAAATAAAGGAAACACCGAAAGTAACACATATCATCTTTTTTTTTTCGTTCTTTCCTGCTTTGTGACACTCTTGGTGAGTCACCACTCGCACTCGCGACATCCGTTCTTTTCAGCAGAAAAGATGCGGCGCCTGCGAAGTTCCCGCTGCAGCAGTCTTTGCGAGGGTGGACTGGCGCTTGAGAAAAAGAGCAAGCAAATGCAGCTGTATTATGTGGGGTCTGGCCTCTGATGATAGCGTGCGAATGAGACTATTCGAAAAGTAAGAAGGGCGCTCAAGATGTACGGCAGCCATCGTCTGCAGGGATCCTAATTCTCAAAAAGAGAGAAGGAGGCTTTTTTTCAGAAGCTCGCTTTTTAAGTGCATGCTTTAGACGATGTGACATGTTAACCTAAAAAAAATATAAGTGCGCATAAATACATAGACGCAAAAAAAAAAATTGGTTAAGCTTGCACTAAACCACGCAAGTCATAAAACAGCAAAACCGCATGATTCTGAAGACTAAACTGGTTGCTTCTAGGTTGTTTCTAGACTTTAGCTAGGTGATGCTTGGTTCTTTTTACGTTGATTTTCAGTGCAGAGAGGTTCCGAATTTAACCAAAGCACAGTCACACAAAAGACTCGTGCACGTCGTCGTTGGTGTAAGGCCTTCCTTCGCTTCCGGGTCTTCTCGCCGCCGCCATAGCTTGTCACGTTCCCTAGTATTCTGTCGTTGTACGTACTCGGAGTCTTCGGCTCGCCGCCATCGCTTCGCAGCCATTTGTTGGCTTAACTTTGCCGTTCTTCCTTTTTGGTGGAAGTTGCGTGAAAGCGTGATTTCCCAATTTCAAGCGCACATAGTGTCCGGCCATACAGGGTGGCCCGAGGGTCCATCGTCGCCCTGCTTCCAAATTATATTTTTAACTCGAAAAGTATTCACGTAACATTTAATATGGCAGTGAAGCATATGTAGGCATGTTCAAATGACATTTAACGGTGCTATTTTAAGCAACATTCTAATTACGTGCTCATTTTTTCTGGCTGATAAAGAAAGCACTTGAAATATGTAACATAACGCGTGACTACGCTCCCACCCGCAAAATGTGGGAGCGTAGTCTTGACTTGCTACCTTACAGTTATCCTGTCTCAGGATGTTGCTTCCTGATGCTCGCGGCAGTCATGCCCTCATGAAATTCTGTCCTGTTTTCAATGCGTGTCCTGATATGCCGCTTTTTTTTGGGGGGGAAAGGGGGGGGGGGGGGAGGGGGGGCTTAGTGCGTGTCTTCACTGCTTGTGCGGCCGTCGGTCTGAACCGTGTGCGTCGAAGTTTTCCTCTTCTGCAAGCTCTTCTACATGACATGTCAAGAATAACTTCCCTACCCTGGTTGAGAACTGAGCCTTCCTTACAGTGATTCTGCACAACGTACTTAGAACGATAAGCATTTTATGACGTAAACATGAAAACAAGGCTATCTCGATAAAAAAAAACTAGAGGCCACTCCACTAGTTGAAGGTCAGTCCCCATTGCGCCACGCACGCTCACTTGTAAGTTGTTCGTAGTGTTTTAGTCCTTCAGTACCTGTTATACAAAGCACCTTTCAACACCAACGTGCCCATAGGTACGATAGGATCAATTAAATTTCTGAATCATGTTTATACACGCGATCAAAGCTCACAGACGAGAAAGCCTTGGGCTGTGTCCCGTGGGAACGGATGAAAGGGTTACAGACACTAAAAAATACAATGTTTCAAATCCTAGAAGATCTGCGATAAAAAATGTATTATAATCATTAAAAGCGCGGAAAAAACGAGAGGCAAAAGGAGAAGAACTCCACAGGACAAGCGCTGTGTAGTTCTGCGCACATAAAAAATGTGTTTTATGTTTTCTTTCTCTTTTTGATCTCGCGTGCTCTACAACTTCAAAAGTAGAAACACACGGCACCAACACATGGCACAACCTCAGCATGATCGTTCAGCGACAGATGAACGTGCGGGCACTGTAGAGGGGCAGCACTGAACTCGTAGAAACAATATCCCCGATAAGGCCTCTACTACATCGCTCGGCTGCAATGGACGCCGTCACTCGCACAGCGATTTCTCATCGACAGTCACTGCAGCTTCAAACTGACTCTCCTCCGGGTATTTTGATTCCTCGCTCCGCTCACCCTCTCCCGTTTTCATATTTCCATTTCAAGAACGATCGCAGAGCATTCCTACGCAACAGCAACAACTATCCTTTGCTTCGTGTATAGACGTAGACGTGCACGCGGCGGGCTAAGAAGAGAGAAGCATCAAATCCTGACTCGGGAAGGCAGCCAAGCGAACAGCGATGGGATTGCCGCATTCTTTGGCCCCGCCACGTCGGCCTCCCAAGAGAGTGCGCACCGCAGACTCTTCCATTCTTTTCCGAGGAACCACTTTCACTGCGTCCTTTTCCTTTCCTCTTTCGTCTTCCCGTTCACATCAGTTCTTTTTCTTCGTACGTGACTTCAGCGAACTTCAAAACATTCCCTATCGTCTTCGCCATCTCGAGATTGCAGGTTTTGTGAATCTCCGCTAACACTGCTTGAAATATAAGCCTCTGGCCGGAACTTGAGGATAGTGCATGTTTTTAGGTATACAAGCTTATAAGGATTGTTGTCGTAGATTTATTTTTGAAACGCGTTAAGAACGGGGAAAAGAAACACTCTGCTTTGCCCAATGTCGTTGCGGAAGCCTAAAGCGGCAACTGCTTAGAAAGATATTGCGGAGTCATTGGCGGGCGCTACAAAAACATCCCCGCAGATCGATCCTGTTGGTTGTACGCCATGGTGGAATAGTGGTTACGGTGTTCGGCTGCTGATACGAATGTCGCGGGCTTGATCCCCGGCCGCAGCGGTCGCATTTCGGTGGAGGCGAAATGGTTGAGGCCCGTGTACTCTGCGTCGTCAGTGCAAGTTCAAGAACACCTGAGGTTGGAAATTTCCTGAGCCCTCCACTAGGGTGTCCCTCAAAATCATATCGCGGTCTTGGGACGTGAAACTCCAGATATTATGAGATGCGAAGCATCTTATGCTCGGGGCTGTGTCCATCCCTCCCGCGTCCCTCGTCCGCCGTCCCGCGTCCCGCGCCCCGTGTCCCGCGTCCGGTCACTTTCATGAAGCAGGGAAGCAGCCACTATGCGAACCAGACACTGTAGTACAATAAGGCCGTCAACCACCATCACAGTCATGAGAATAATGGCAGAGAGCACAGAGTGGCTGCTTAGCAATGGCTAGGCAGGTGGTGGGTGCAAGCAAAGGATAACGCGCTCTACCGGTGGTGTCTGTCGCCCACATTGACTCCATTCCTTGATCTTGCTTGCATGTGTTTGCGGGGGCTTTGTCCGTCCCTTCTTCCGGCGTCCCACAGCCCCTCTGTCTCCTCTCCTACGCTCCCCACCTTTCTCTCCTCTAGGAATCCTCTACTCTACGAAGCGGCGCCCGCGTCCCGTTGACTCCATTCCTTGATGTGCTTGCGGGGGCTTTGTCCGTCCCACGTCCCACCCCCCTCTCGCTCTTCTCCTACGCTCCCCCCTTTCTCTCCTCTAGGAATCCTCTACTCTACGGAGCGGCGCCCGCGTCCCACAGCGGATGCGCGTCCCCTCTCCCTTCTCCCCTACGCCCCCCCCCGTCCTCTCCTCTAGAATTCCTCTGGTCTACGGAGCGGCGCGCACGACAGGTGGTGCGACAGTTGCATACTGCGATGGAGGCGCCACGGTAGTTTTGCGGCATGAAAATGACGGAGCGCGCGCGCGCCTCATTCTCTCTCCTGCGCAGCGCCGCGATGAGCGCCCGGGCCGCTGCCGCGAAACGGGAGCGGCGACGTTTCTCCCGCTCAAGCTAACCATCTCCCCGCTGCTTCGCATCCACACATGGTTCCCTTTAGCGGTAGATGGGGAAGTTTTTTTATAAGCGACCCCGTTGGATTTACGTAGACCGATACACAAGAATATTTAAGCATATGCTGAATTCTCTAGCGCTGAATGTGTGCACTCTGTGCACAAGCATACGACCGACATTCGGGAAGCACATTTTAGCAGACGTTGGTAGGCTATGAGAATGTCAGCGCCTGCTGATTATAGTAGCCAGCACCCCACAAGCCAGTTCTGCCTCTTCGACTTCATTCGTCATAATTTACATACAACACGAAACAACGAATACAACGAAAATTCGCTTTTTGGAAGGCGGAGATGCGACTACAAGAGTCATCACGAGAGAGCTGTGGAATACCGCTGGAGAATCCTTCCACGGGCATGGTAAACATAAACACCTGCTCGTACGGTCGAAATCACCCTTGTCTGGAGTGGTCGAGCACGTGGCTGTGGACGCTGACGCCGTCTTCAGCTGCTACCTAGCTACAAGCTTCTGTTAACACTTGAAATACAGCGCAAGGACTTAGCATGCGCTATGACTATGCTTTTTACCATTACGATGCCGGGCTCTGCATATGTTTGTCAAAATTGGCGGCTGAAGAGGCTGAATGGCCGCTCCAGACAAGTGTGATTCCGACTGTGCAGCTCCAATGTAAGGAGGAGGTAGCGGGAAAACATACAGGGACATGGAAGCAGACTATACTCCGCAGCAGCTCATACATTTTTTGCAGGAACGCAACGAAGCGAATGTATCATGGCTGGCCACCTTGCTTTTCAAAGAGAGCTTTCCCTCACTTTCTCATGGAAGGATACATTAGTAACGAGGGATAAAAGAAGTCTGTTCGTCTGCGGGAACATTACTTCGAGTCAGCCACCTGACATTGTATAAAAAATATTTCTCTTTATTCGTTTTTCTTTTAAGTAAGCCTAGGGCGCGCTCGCGCATAGCTGGTGCCGTGTTTATGAATGGCATAAAGCCGCTGCACAAACTCGTCACTTATTGTTTTTGCTTTCGGAATCCTAGTTTCGTTACTTCATAAATAACCATTTAGCGTACCTAGTTTATGCCTGTGTGCAACGACATGTGCAAACGCTCGGTTGCTTATCCGGTTCTTTTTATTATCGCGCCTGTCTGCGTAATTCATCGACAGCTTTCCTTGCAATTACATACAAAACAAATCATTACCAGAAAAAAGTCAGCCTTAGTCCAGCCAGTTAGTTAAGCTGAAGAAACACGTACGTGTACACAATTCGCGGAAATAAAGCCATAATCTCGTCATCCCGAAAAAAAAGAACACTTAAATTTTCGCAAAGACAAAAAAAACGAAGCCACTGCAATGGAGCTACCGCGTAAGAATACAAATGGTGTCGGCAAGTGCTGCAGGTCATAAATGACCCTTATCAGTACATTTTCACCTTTTTCTTGTCATTTTTTTTGCTTCTTTTTTTTTTTGCTTTTTTTGCAAATGACCAACAGAGTAAGAGCAGAATCCATATATCCACCTTCGCGATCCAATGCACTCTTTACCGAGTTAAAGATCGAATCGTGTAATACAATCAATCACCAAGAATAATGTTACTATTCGCGCTTGCACGAAATTTAGAAAGGGTTCCCGCAATGGAGCGTAAAACAACAGATTTCTCTTGCACGACTACTTACACAGGCGCTCACCTCGACTCCGTTTAACCTTGAATGGTGTGTGTGTGTGTGTGTGCGTGTGTGTGTGTGTGCGTGCGTGTGTGTGTGTGTGTGTGTGTGTGTGAGTGAGTGTGCGTGCGTGCGTGCGTGTGCGCGTTCGTGTGCGTGTGCGTGCGTGTGTGTGCGTGCGTGCGTGTGTGCGTGTGTGTGTTTGTGTGTGTGTGTGTGTGTTACGTTGCGCATAGATGAAATTCGTGCAGGCGGCTACCAAGCGTCAGCCTGTCACAGACGCCCAGGGGTAATGTAGTGGCTTCGCCCTTCACAAGTACCGCCATATTCACCCCCCCACCCCCCCTTTGCCATACAATCGTTCTTTTAGATGTGAAGCATCTTATGGCGAAGCTTAATCCGGTGGTGGTGTGCGGCGTGACCACCCTTACTGCGCATGCGCAAACCCTTTAAAAAAATAAAAATAAAAACCTCTTCTCGCCCTCTCTCTCCTCTAGGCATCCCTCCCCGCGGCAACCACAACCTCACTGCGCATGCGCCTCCCCTCCTCTCTCTCCTCCTACGCTCCCCCCCTCTCTCCTCTAGGCATCCCTGCCCGCGGCATCCACACTCCCACTGCACATGCGCGTCCCCCCCCATCTCTCGCCTCGCGACGCCGACGCAGGCAGCGTCTGCTAGCGAGTTTCTTGCTTGAAAAAACCGACTGCTCGAGCTGCACAACCGTTCACTGGCCACCCCGTATGTATGGCACTGGATCTTGACCTGCAAGGTGGTGCCGGTGGGAGATTTCTCCTGTGCGTTGTTGAAAAATAAAAATTCGCAGCGTGCGCGTTCACTAGAAGCGGACTGCGGGTCTCTGTGTCCAGTCGGAGTCTTCTGTCTCTCATTGCCGATTAGCAGCGATTGGCATGTTCCAGTAGGAAACACCACTCCATCACTGCGTGCTTTGCGCCTCCCCAGGTTTCTCTCCTGCGCAACGCTGCGATGAGCGCCAGCGTCAACGCCGCCGCCAGTGTGAGCGTTAGCGCCCGCTGCTTCGAATCTACACATGGTTCCCTTTAGTGGGAGATGGTGTAATTTTTAATCTTTGGTTTGGTAGTATTGCTAAACACAGAAAGGCGCGACAGACATAGATAGAGTACCAATGAAAAAGTGCGAATGCATTCCCCCAGGCAGTCGCATCGTTCGTAACACGCAGAGGAAAAGTACGACCGAAGTGCGACGAGGTATCGCTTGTGAAAAACACGCAGGCACTAGCTGCTCGATTCTATCGCATTGCTATTGACGCTTCCTGTGAGAACGGTTTGATGAGTGCACACTGGTCTTTTCATCTCGATCGCGTGAGTCCTCCATCTCACCACCGATGCAAAAGGTGCGGAGTATTAAAGGCCACTTATCACGGGCCATTTTCAATTAACGGAAACTTTCTTCGTCTTTCATTTTGCTTTGTTTATTTTTTCCAGACAATCCGAGGCGCAGCCTGTAAGAAGGTTCATTTGTTCTAGTTTAACTTTTGGAATCGTATCCCTTTGCGCACGTTTGGTTTTTATACGCACCAGCAATGACTGACGCTCTTGTTTCTTTTAGTCATTTCGAGTCTTGCACTAACTTTGTGCTTACAGAATCTTCAGGCAATGTGTTTTAAAAGATAAAACTGGCACGAATTCGATGGTGCTAGTTCAAGTAAGGAGTTCCATTGGATACATAAGATGTCGGAGCATAAGTTTTTATGATATGGGTGAACTAACCATAAGAATAAATAAAACTTAATTGAACAAGTTCATTCAGAGATCACAGGCTTTTCTCGTGAGCACCTTGGATCATTGCCACGCCTGACGGCGGCAATGATCCATAGTTGATCCAGAGTATAATTTATACATAGTTGCGCATTTCTATAGCAAAATAAAGACGGAGAGAAACAAATAAATAGTGAAAAGAGTAACTTCAAGTTTTCTCCAAGGAATGACTAGGAGAAGCAGTATTTATTACAGCCATTACTGTAAAAAAGGATACGTTGTTTTTTTTTTCTTGTATTTTTTCACGCAGGCAAGAAGTGCGGAGGGTCAGTGCTCCAGAATATTGACATTGTGTGACTTTGCAGAGATAGAGAGTGAATAGGGAGTGTGATGGACCACGTCGTATGACGGGTAACGTGACAAGAAAGAGATATAGCTCATGGAAGAAAAAAAAAAGATTCATAGGTTCGCCTATTATATGGGCATGCACTAGAAGCGAAGGTTGGGCTAGTTGGTGGTTCATGCTTGGGGTTTAAAAACAGCGCAAAATAGAGACAAGGGACCAAAGAAAAGACGACACGGCGCTGATATCAGCGCCGTGTCGTCTCTTCTTTGGTCCCTTGTCTCTATTTTGCGCTGTTTTTAAACCCCAAGTATGGGCATGCGCAAATAAGTTTTCGTGCCTTCTTTCTTTTTCACCGTTGCCCATCTCATCAGTAGTTAGTCGGCGTTTGTGGTGCCGTGACTTTTTTCCTGTGTCCTGTTTGCACGCCCTGTCTTTCCGGAAGAAATTTCCCTGCGTGCTTTTTTCCCCTTCCCTTCTCAACGCGTTGGTGTTGTGTTCTTATTTTGCGAGGCACTGTAGTTTGGCAATAATTTTATCCCACTGAAGGACTTCTTTTACTATATGATTCATTGTTCATCTGTGCTAAGCTAAGGACATGTCGAACAATATATCTCGCCTCTTATAGCTGAGGTTTTTAGAAGTGGCATAATATCGCACGAAATTACGTGAACAGTGAAATATTTGTACGCCAATATCGAAAAAAGTGTAGCCCCACAAACGTGCTGCAGCAACAGAGAGCGAGCTCGATTACAGTGACGAAAACAGTAAAGCTTACGCAGCTGCTGACGTACAAGGATCAGAAAGTCACGTCCACGTATAAGAGGTGGGCCACAGCAGGCAGCCACGACGGCGACAAGGGCTGAACATGTTACGATCAACAGCGAAAGTGAAGTATGTGTAACGTGCCGCCAGGTGACGCCTTGATAAATGACTCGTAATATCCGAGCTGCTGCAGCGCATGCGGTACTGCCTCATTCTAGCTTCTTTGTCAGCTGCAACGCTTCGCTTCGTAACTGACCATGGGAAAATAGAAAAGAGTGTAGTTGGACACTGGCTCTGTCTTTTTGACATAAAGAACCGTAACGCAAGCCGTAAGAACATTCTCAATTATTTGTTTTTGCCGCCACTCTTCCGCAAAAAACAGCTTTATTCCGTAAATTGAGAAACAACTCCGTTTGGATTGAATGAGCACAAATTTATTTGTTATGCACACAGATCGCCAGATAGCAGAGCGGTGTCAAAGCCCACGCTGCATCAGATCATCTTGTCGTGGGATAAAATTTGCCTATCATACCCTCGTGGGCTGCGTAGAAGATATAAACCTAATATATGAATGATAACAATAGCTATGGCTAGTATATTAACTTAATATAACACAAATGATGTGGTCTAACATGATAAATTCCCACCCTGCGAACGCCACATACGTCGCTCTTCTAGGTAGATGTGGTGGTTATAAAAACACTGCAGAGTCTAAGATTACACGAGTTTTCATAACCACACTTGACATATCGCACGTATCCCCGCATTGTTTGCGGGAAATAATCGCGATAACATAATGCATGAACGGACTGAATGAACGCTGCTGCACAAGTGATGTCGTGAACTGGGTGATCTGGTATAAATGTGTTCCTTGTCCCATTTTCAGGCTTTTAAGTGATACGATGCCACACAAGGGTCGTTTGTCTAGCCATACAAGGGGCGTCAATGGTAGAAAGAAGGCAATATCCTGACTAGTTCTACTTAATCATGACATTTTCTAATACATTCTAATGGTGACTCGATCCAGTGAAACAAAGGAGCTGCGGAGCGAAGAACGAGGTATACGTCGTTGCTTCCGCAACCCCCCCCCCCCTCCACTGAGACCTTCACGATCTAGCCTTCTAAATAAACACTGCTGCCTGCTTTGCAACATGGTGATGGTGCGGCTGGGCATCGTTCCGCTCCTGAAATTGTTCTCACGCATCAGGCCTGACCTCGTGCTACCACGCCCGAACATATATGTACACGGAAACTGCCTTGTAACGGTATGTTGAAGAATGCAGGGCAAAACACACAAATTACTTAGGAGCAAAGCAAGTGAACGCGAATGTTGTCATCTTTCTACAATTTCTGGCTATTATTGTTCACTTCCTTGAGAAATAGTAAACTTTTTGCAGTAATGATGGTAACCCTTACAAAACAAAATGTCTGACGCTAGTGAAGCAAGCAATAAACAAGAAAGCCGCTTGAAGCTCAAGCTGTCACTGCATAAACAAATTGGCAATGAGCTGCCAACACAGTATTGTATTATTTCCGATACCTGACTACTTAGCGGCAATCTTACATCAAACAAGTTACGGTCACACACGGAAATGGGATTCTTCGTAATATTGTCCGATATGAAGGAAATGCTACAGCTGTGTTCATTTTTATTAAGGTAAAACACTACGACTGCCGGGGCTGGTCACTTGCGTGTTCGCGGGAGTAACAGCTAGGGCGCCTGAAAAAACTGTTTATGGTTACTAGTTCTGAAGCAAGCAAGAAGCACTGGAAAGCATTCCAAAGTGTGACCAATCATTGTATATGCCCATGCGTAAACTTTAGGTGTATTGAAACCCTAATAAATAATAAGTAACAGATTCTTGCTCCAATAGTGCGCTTCACGGATGGTTCCGAATATTTTAATTTCTTACTGAGGTTTTTATGAGCAGGTAAAAGTTGGTCATGGTTCCTCTTTCATGTATACAACCACACTGCAGGTTGTCAAACATAACCTGGGCAAAACTTTCAATCCAATGCTTCACGTATTGAAATTTCACCGAGTCATCATTTCTCCTGTTTGAAACCTTTTTCTTTTTTTTATGGTGGGAGCAGAACCTTGTCTAGAGCGAATAGCATTCAATCGCACAGCCAACAACCGGGTCTCTGACTTGCACCTTCCTATACATCTCCAGCCGACGGCGTTGCTTGAATCAAAACGCCGCGCCAGAAAGTTATGCCTATGCATTCGTCATTCTTTGCTTGCATTTTGAGGAAAGACTCGCAGCTTTCGAATATAGGGGAGGCAAATTCAAGTGTTCAGCAAACACGACAACGTTTGCCAAAAATATCCCGCATCAAAGCGCTGGGGGAACGCATGCATAGGTTTGGGATACGGGACGTCGCGACTGGCACCAACATTGGAAAACCTCTTCTGGCAAGTATGTGCATACGGCAAGAATAAAATGACAAGACCAGTGCCACAATCCCTTCCCGTCATTTCAAAAAGGCGGAAGAAAAAATCGATCCGGCGATGACAGATTGCACTTCGAACTAGCGCGAAAGCCGAGATGAATGTTTGCGGCAAAGCAGTACTTGAATGGAGAATGTGGTGCCATGATGTCGTCAGCAAAGAAAGAAAACGGGAAAATAATGCATCATCGACGAAAGCGCGGAGGGAAATGTCGTATTGAATGTCTAAGCATGCTTCGGTGACTCCGCCGGCTGATTTGAAAAAAAGAAGAATTCAAACAAACAATAAGTCAAAGATGTGAGCGCGAAAGTTGGGTGACAAGGTAGAAGACGCGTGTCTCAACAAAAACTTCTTAGTTTGACAGCGACCTCTCAAGAGAACATGAAGAAAGCAGACGCGTGCGGAAGCGTGGTAGTGTAAATTAAAGGGCACACAGTTTCGCTTAGTAGTCGTTGTCAACAGACCCTCTCGTCTGTATGAAAGCACAGATTTATTTTTGCTGTTTTCGATCCGTTCGATTTTAACGCGCATTGGAACATAAGACAGAAGAGACAGCAGTCCTGGATTAGTGTGTGTGTCCCGGGAATCGCTACGCTAGGTGATTGAAATCACAGTGGGGGGCTGCATTTCTTCAAGAAAATTCTCTTGAAAATGTTACGACTCAGATCATGGTTTTTACAAACATGATTGCAACATCGCGGTAGGCTAAATACATTACATGACGACAACACATTTGATGCAAAGCCCATCGCGGCAAAACAGCATCAGCAGCAAAACAGCATCGTGGCAAAACAGCGAAAAGCAGAAATATGCCTAACCGACCTTTGTGTCGTGTGTTGACAGTAAGTACGTAATTATCGCACAGTACAAAGAAGCGTTGTATGCCTTCCATTGAGGTGTTTCATGATTCTTCTTTATCATCTTCCTGGTGAATAAATTAGGACGGCCTCGGGCATAGAGAAGTTGTGAGTAAGCTAAGCATATACCAGAGGTGGCATGCGTGTTGAAAAGTTTGATGTTCCAGCAGGCATAACAGAATGTGTGACTGCATGGATTCCGAGGGTCAGGTGAATGGGGTTTCCACGCCTCGCTGATTTGCGGAGCTCTAAGTACGCGTTTACATATGCAGTAATCGCTGAGCCAAAAATGAGGCGGAGAACCTGAATATACGCTGAAGTATTTAATGAAACATGTAACAAAACTTGGTGTTAAAAGTATTCCGGAATGTGCTCTGGATGTGTACAGTTTTTCGCACTGTATTTGCAGTCGCAGACGAACATGTACAGTGACAGAACAAGCTGTAATGTCGGTATTTTGAATGGTTTTAGCAGAAATGTAAGTCATGCATGTCCATAAGAGTTACTGTACCTACACGAAGAAAGTTGTAGCGTAGTTTTTCTTGCATTTCGAAGCGTACTTTGTTATTTATTCAACTCACATAATCTTAAAAATATGCTAGAGCAAGAAAAATAATACTAATGAGTCAGGACCATGGAAAAAATACAACATTTAAAACAAAAGAAAAGATTCAGACAGGGTTATTTAAAAAGAAAACAGCCTCATGCAGCAACGAGCATTTTCACCCATGTCGTGAACGTTTTATGGCACGCCGCTTGTGGAGCTCATAGAAATTATGCGACGAAAATATCTCCTGAGGCACATCACCACAAAGGAGCGTTGGCTCCGTATTTTATGTAGTTTGCTGATTTTACGTCGGGGCCCATGTTCGCGGCACCTTTATGAATGCAAGCAGAGCACCAGGGTGGATCCACGCTATCTTGAAGGTAAGGCTCTTAAATTACGCCGCAAAGACGGATGGAGCTGGGGACGCGCATCGGCGAATCGAAAACACACAGATGGAGTGGCGGTTCAACGTTTACTGAAAAAAAGAGAGAATCAGCGTGGTATAACGTAAGATTTAGAAGACCATAAAACAATACACCTTCGAGATAGGCAATGAATGCCACGAATCTTCCTTGTATGCGCCGCCTTTCTGCTGTATACCATACACCCTGCTGCGCTCCGCAAACAAAGCACGCCGATAAGGTCTGAAATCTCGCCAGGACAGGCGGTGCCAGAAGAGGCCAGAAGAGGCTCAGGCCTAAACGTGTCAAGCTGCTTCAGGCTGAGGTGTTTTCGAGATAAAGCGGGCCACGGTTCGCACCGCCTACGCCTACCCCCACCACCATCGCCTCGTCCTCTTCGCGAGTATATCCTGTCGAACCCGCCTTGCCCCAATGTTGACGCGAGTCTGCATTCTCTGACAAATAGCTTTCGATACGCTCGGTGCTGGGCTTGAGTTCCCAAGGGGATCCCCTATTCGCTATCCGATAAGGCGATTCTGATGGATGGGCAGCGCGTCGTTTTGCGCACTCTCGGTTATTATGTCCTCTATATGTTAGGCTATGGCGCAGGTTAGGTACAGGTGTAGACAAGTAAGGCGATATTACCTCTCTTGCAACTTGGTTGAAGACACTGTACATTTCGTTTTGAGAATGAATACACGCGCTCTTATTCTCCACACAAAGAACAAAGAAGTGTTCAGACATAAACAAAGAATAGTAAGAGAACAATCTGACAGAGCTAAAGGTGGAACATTCCTAGCACTTTCAAAAGAACATCAATGCTACTCTGTACAGAGTAAACGTTAAAAAAAATCAAAATATAATTCAGATTCATATGTTGATGAGCGAGTGACGTCCATTTAAAAAGCATGAGCGGCCAGACGATGTTGACTTAATGAAAGGTGAGTTTTCTTCCGTCGTGTTGTCGCTGGACGCCACTTCGTGCACTTGGTTTTGTTCGCCTGTGAACCTACACAGACATTTATTGCAACTGATGATTTCTTATCCGTCGTGTATTATTTTTCGGGGGGGAATTGATCTAGCTGTTACTCATGAATAAACCATGCTTTTTTAACAAAACAAACAATTTTTGTACGTTTATGGTCGCAATAAAAACTTACAGCAATTTTTTTCTTAAAATGAATTTGCCTAAAGAATATCAATCAGAAAAAAAATCGACCCCGACAGGTCGCATTTGGCGAAAAAATTCCACCCTCAAAGCGTTAAATATGCATCGCAATTCTCCTGGCGCAAACTGCATAGAAGAAAAGGGCAAATAGCAATTTGTCGTGAGATTCATCAACATCTTTGGGGATCATGCATTCAAAGTAGCTTACCCAAACGAAACCTATTATTTTCCTAAAATAAGGTCATATGCGATATTTTGCTGTTTATTCCAAATGTATTGGGCATTTTCCCTCAATAGAATTGTTTTAGGGGGATATGCAGAATGTCTTGGAATACAATGGCAATGTTTCTGCAATCACATTAGTTCATCAGCGATGATAAGAGGCTAAGCCACTTTTGTTAGTGGGAATATGCAAAGGCTGGAGAAATATTGTAAATTTTGCTTATATACTGCAAACGAGAAGACTAAGAATATAAATAACTATCCTTATGCTACATCAGTTACTGGGGAGAACCTTACTCTAGAATAAAAAAGAAATCCAGGGTTTCAAGAGCCAACAAAACGGTATATTTATGAGGCGAAAAAAAGAAAACATTGAATATTTTCAAAAACGTTTATGTTTCGAAAACTTCTGAACTTAGAATAGATCGAAAATCAGTGTTATTAGAAGGACAAGAACAAATACATGCAGCAGGGAAAGAAAAGAACTATATGTATGAAACAGCAATGGAATTACAGGGACGAAAGATGTATGATTCTTGCCATTTGTTTGAGCCCCGGTTAAAGATGTGTTAACAAAGATTATTGAATCAACCTCCCAAAACTTAAGCGCCAGCTGCGATGCCTGCGAATGCTATTCCTGAAATCTCTTTACTGAGACCGAAATCTAATGGTTCTCTGAAGCACAGCTACCGGTGCACATTATACGGGAAATTAAGCTTCATGGTTCGCAAATTAGATAAACGTTAAGCAATGTTCAAGTACAATTTATTCAGGTTAAAACAGGTATGTCTGTGTCACCCACATATCATACACGGTGTTTCATAAATGTGTACTTGCCATCCTGTATAGAGATGTGTCCCAATGTTAAGCGATCAGTAATTGAGACATTCTTTTTTTTTCCGTTAGCACTCGACTCACTCACATTGTTCCTTATAATAATATCTGAATTACTTGTTTATTGAAATATCGTGAAGTTCACGTCAGCTTAATTACATAATTAGTCATTATTGTGCCAATAGTTCTATTGTGTTCGGTTGAGCAACGGTCTCTTATAATATGACTGTGTTAGCTGGGCCTTGCCTGTCGTTAATAGCCTCGCGGGAGGTTACACAAGTCTTCGAAGATGATGACAAAGAATACTACAATCACAACAGCTAATACTACTCCTCCTACTAGTAATGCCGCTGCTACTGTTACAACTTCTTGGTACTCCTACCATTACTAACACTACTGGCGCTATTACTGCTATTACTATTACTACGACTACGACGACCACTACAATCACCACACTACCGCTACTAATAAACAAACTTTCCACAAAAATGCGGTCCATGAGATGCCGCTCACTCGCATCAGAGCTGGGTAATATTAGCCTCCACAAGGCCAATCGACGCAAGTGTTTATCGATGTGACTCCATACTAACTTCTATCGACCCCCCGACCACATAGCTTATTGCGGCTTCCCCCCCACATGAGCTCCTCACAAGCCATCATTACTCTACCCCGAAGCGCAGTGAAGCACACTAATAGCCGTTTACCCCTCCGTGTGCCTTGAAAGGATACCGCCAGAGGCGAAAGTAGAATCTCGATTTTTTTTGTTCTCTTCACAGGCCACCGACACGATGGATGCCTCCTAACGAACCACGACCGCCGGCGGCAAGACTTCATTGGCGTGGGTAGCATCTACGCTTCATGATTAGTAGTAGAGCGATGCGGACTTACCGAGTAGTTCTTTTTTATGTCGTTGCTCACCAACTCAATCACCTTCGGGCGTAAGTGTCCTTAGCACCTCTATTTCAGCGCCCACGCGATAAGAAATGGCGTTCCGCAAAGCGGGCAGCCAGTGATGGTGTGTCTGAGTACGTGCCTTCAGGTCTTCATTAGTTTCCCATTCAGAACCCACCTTTTCTTTGAGTTTCGCCCCATGGGCTTATTTTACCCTGTTCATATATTTATGGCGCCGTCGGTAACAATCCAGCGTTGTGCAACCTTTGGCCATTGCAGAATTTCACACGTTCATAGTTTACTGGTATTTAAAGGCTATGCTGGTAGTTTTTTTTTCAGAATTAAACGTATGAACATTCGTTTCATAATAGGCCTATTAAGCATGCTGCTAAGTATATCTAGTTCTGTTAAACAAAGAAAATCCCTTTCCCCCCACACCCCCCAAATCGAAGCCGCGCAACACAGTTCAATATTGAGCCATGAGCGTTTTGCAGCTTTGTGCATCTTCAGCGTTGTGCAATCCAGCGTTGTGCACCTTTGGCCATTGCCGGATTTTACACGTTCCTAGTTTACTGGTATTTAAATGATATGCTGGTAGAATTTTTTTTGCAGAATTAAACGTATGAATATTCGATTCATAATAGAACTTAAGCATGCTGCTAAGTATATCTAGTTCGGTTAAACAAAGAAAATCCCCCCCGCCCCACCCCCCCAGACCGAAGCCGCGCTACACAGTTCAAAAATAAACCGTTTAAAAAAAAAGGCATGTACTTCGCATCGCGACTATAGACTCAGTCTTACTACTAAATGGTCATTATTTGCTTTATCTATATTTATAAAATGCCGCATTGAAGTTTAGCAAGTATTTCGCGTGCGAGCATCTAATGCGGACATCATTTTTAAATATATATAATTAAACTTTTTATTACATTTCAACCTCTGCACTACACTAATCATCTAGACCACCTTGCCGAGCATTGACAGGCATCACACATAGTAATGACAGAACGTTTCGTACGGTCGAGGGGTAAGCAGATTGCGTTACTATCAAAATGAAGCAAGTGTAGGACATTTGCAAAAAAAAAAAAAAAAAAAACGTCAACAGAAAGTAGAAAGAAAATTGCTGACACGTTTTTCATTGTGTACAGCTATGTGCGTGGGGAGAAGACATGCAATACTCATAGTAAAAAAGTTAGTAATGAGGCGATATTGCTTAATAGCAATGCTAGAAACACACGAAGTCTTTTAAACAAATAAAATGTGAAGTTTCTGGTTCAAATGTTCGGTTCTAGATTGTCACACAAAAATATTACAATAGTGTTTACATAAGCGTTTCAACACCCTTAAAAATCGCAAAGCTGTGGTCCCAAATGCATGCCTCAGAGTCTAGTATTAGTCCATCCCTAGAGTCCTTACCAGTCTATATAAAAGGCCACTTACTTGCTGCTGCCCATTTAATATTCAAATAATCAGGCGAAGGCGACTGGTAGAGTTTGCATACAGGAGCTTCCTACATGGTGGCTGTTCTCGAACGAGTCTTTACTGCTGCTGACAAAAGCGTAGCTGGTGTTGGCATGAAGCGATGCACTCCTCCGCATGCGTTGAGTGAGGGGTGGAGCCATAAAACGGGCTTCCCGGAAGAGGGAGTTGCTGCTCACACCTAGCAGCTTTGCCAATCACACAGCCTTTGATTGCATGTGTACTCGCAGCGTCTTGATCTTGGCGCATTACGCGGATACTTGTAGTTGGAGTAAACGAGAGGGTGCCACTACAAGCGAGTACTAATCTATGTAATGTATTGTATGGCTTTACTATGTAATGTATGGCTTCTATGTAATATATGACTTCCATCTTCTAAGTAATGTACGGCTTTACTTTGCGAAGGTGCCGCAGCGATCCTCGTGAGACACCTGGAAAGGGTTGTGAAAAAAAGTTCGCTTTAAATTTATTACTCTCGCCCTTCTCCTGTGTAAGGACAAATTTGGGGCGTGAATGCAACCGCCTAGCCAGTTCATATTTACGGGGATTCTGACGTAAGCGTTAACGATATGAGGAAATACTGCTATTTAAGACCGAGCAAATTATGGGTGGGATAAATATAAACAATCGAGTTGTCTAATGCGTTCCGAGAACGTAAAATAGCTTCAGTCACCTGTTATAAATGAAAGAATTGTCAGGTTGTTTTTTTTTCTACTTTTTCATGGCTAATTATCGCACGTCGTCACACATGCTTAGTGAAGTATGTGTCGTCACTAAGGTGCACGCTGTCGATGTGTCCGAACAGAGAAAGATTAGTTCACCTCCATCTGATGCGATGCATTTCCCACGCAGTCGCGGGGACAACTTTGTGATCACTACTTGCATCGTCAAATAAACTTTCTAGAAATGTAAGTTGTGCGCACGACACCATGCCAGCAGGGAGTGAAACGAAGGGCAGCAAAAAAGCGCTACCTCGTTTTCACGCTCAAGACGAATGAAAGGGCCATTTAAAAGCCTTATAGACATGCGTTACAATGGACACAGAAGCTTTCAAATGGCCTGTGGCCTCCAGCTGACCTACGGTGCACATAAAATTCGATAACATACTCTTTCGGGTGGGTTATGCCTGGCACGTACTTCTAAAATATGCATCCAGGCATATGGGTCGGCGTGCCCATTTCAGATCTCGATTCATGACAACTTGCGCACGTGAAGTCACTTTCGCTTACAGATGCCGCGAGGAGTGCCTAGTGATAAGAGACAATAATGGCGTAGCGGCCATCATCGATGAAGGGGCCCTCAAGTACGCCCGCAGAATTCAGTTGCGCCTACTGCTATTTGGAGCGCGAGTGGACACGTATTGAACCTTTAGTAATCGATGACACCACAAACATTTAATATTTAAGATGCTGCAGGCAGCTGTTGGCCTCCCCCTTTATTATCGACCGTCAGCTTTCTTCGGCTTATTATCAATGGCTTAATGGCCGTGGACGTTTCTTTGGTGCGGTGTGCAACCATTGTGTGCGGTCATTTTTCACGTGAAGAATGGCAGGGCAGAGCCTTTTTATAACGTTTCTATATTGCATATCAATACATATTCCACTAAGAAAAAGAAAATCTGCAATCTAAAACGCAAACACAAAGTGCTGCCCAGCAGGAGGACACAGTCAAGCCCAGTGACGAATAAAAAACACGACTTAGCTTCGGAGAAACCTAACAGTTCATGAAAGTGCCTGTTTTCTTGAATAACTAGTGTAAACACTGCACTATAGAAATTGCCTTAGTGGCACGTAGGGAGAGATGAGGAAGTTGGCTCATGACGGACTACCATCGAGCCGTGAAGTGCCAGCTCGGACAATAGAGACCTTTTGCAATATATGCAATGACATAACAGGCTTAAACATAAACGACACAATTTCCACTCTTTTCGAGCGATAATGTAAAAAATGACAGCAACATTAGAATAGTCATCTGAACAGGTTTCATTAGACAGTGCCCCCCATTTCTCATGTGCACGTTGGCACTATTTTCTATGCTCACGCACAAAAATATAGCAAAAAATGCTTCCTAATCTGAGGCATAACGCGATGTAAGTGTTTTTGGACATATTTAGATGAGTTGTCCCAGTCTGAGCGCTACAAACGAATACCTAGACGTAAGAGCCACGGAAAGACATAATCGAAAGAAAGAACGCAAACAAGTGCATGTGCCATTTAAAAAAAAGCAAATGAAGTACATGAGAGAATTTGAAAGTACCATGCTGTGGTTTTATCATTTTAACAGATTTTTTAATGGTTATTCGTGCTCGCCCTATTTCCCACTTGACCTCGTTACTTCAAATCTTCTGAGACCCCTGAAGTTGTGAATAGTTGCTTACTGTTCGCACCTGATAATTATTCGCCAATCTATGGTTACATAAAAAACAATGGCGTATGCGCAATAGTAATTACTCGGTAAACTCACATAAAAGCTTAGTGTAGATTGCAGCATCTCCTGCGGCAACGCTAAAATGACTGCTTAGTTGTAAAGAAAGGCTCAGATCGAAGTAGTTCATTTAGGCGGAAGGCTGACTGCACAATAAAGGATCTGTTTAGAAGCCTACGCATGGGCAATGAACAATATCATTTTTATAATGGCACGACGTATAGTTTTAGACATTACCGATTAGAGTTTCCTTAAAGTTGTAATCTAATGACTAATGCTGGCG